>VZRF01014176.1:1333662-1385778 GCA_013396875.1 Vireo altiloquus | reverse complement strand
ATTCCCTGTCTCCCTAAGCCACTATGGAAGTAGAGCTGGGCAGAAGGGAGGAGTGGAGGGAAGGTGTTTTGAAGGTTCATTTTACTCCTCATAATCCCGCTCTGATTTTGTTAGTAATGAATTCAGTTAATATCTCTAATTTGAGCCTGTTTTGCCCATGATGTTATTGGGTGAGTGATCTTTCTCTGTCCTTATCTCAACCCATGAACCCTTTGTTATATTTTCTCTCCCCTGCCCAGCTGCAGAGGGGAGTGATAGAGAGGCTTCAGTGGGTGCCGGGCATCCAGTCAGGGTCAACCCACTGCAGTCTGCTCAAATGTCTTTGTCTTAGAAGCCCATGACAGAATCTCGCCTGCCTTCCTTCTGCACAGTTTCACAGGTTTATCTATGCTCTCTGCCATGGTCCCAAATGATTTTCTTTTACTGTGATTAACTGATCTACCTCATGCCACCCCACTCTGTAGCTGAAAATGCTCCCTCCTGCCTGGCACATTGCATCCCGGTGGTCCAGGTCTTCCAAGACTAAGCCTGACAGAAGGAACTACCATGACATCCAGGAATGTGCCACTCTATGACCAGAGCAGGAGATACAGCAGGACTGAGGAGCAGGCAAGAGAAAGACTTGCAGAAATAAGGCAGCTGCCATCCACTTCCTTCTCATGCTCCTTTCCACACCCCTTAGAAGGATCAGGCCCCAGAGCTTACCATGTCTTTATACTTTGGTGGGTCCCTCGGGGTGTTCCATAAACCGCATACCATCAGGTGGGAGCAGTGCAGTCCCAGATGGAGTGCTGCTCCAGTGCCACAGGAAGCATGTTACACACAAAGCAGGTCATTAGCTGTGCCATAAAGCCCACAGAACACTTCTGACCACTTGAAGAAGTCCTAGGAAACTTCCTAGGTTTTTTTTTTCAAAACCTGGAAAAACATTTCACGAAGATACGAAGAAACCTCTCCAGTGTCACTGGTTGGGAAACAGTCTGAGCACCAACATTGAGGAGGAGCATTGAAAATTTTAGAAGGCTGTGTCCTTGCATTTCAAAGTGCAATAACCAAAGTCTGACTATGAGACCAAACTCATGCCAGGGTTCCACAAACAAGTCATCTCAGTGGAATAATTTTGCAAGGATTTATTAGGAAATTCGGAACACCTGACTAATATGTTTCATCTCCCTAAAATTATTCCTACTACGGGAATTTAATGTCTCAGTAACTTCAGATCAAACTTGTTCAGTTCATAAGGAAAATGGTGATTTCTGTAACTAACTTCTTTGTCTGCACTCAGCTGAGGCTGTAGAAAACCACCACTGTGTGGTCTGCGCTACAATCTCCAATATAAGATCAAAAGCTGCAATCTAATTAGCAGTTCTGAACAAACTAGGCTGAAATCCTGACAACTCTGACCACTCAAAATAAAAAAATAAAAAATAAGGACATTGCCAAGAGACTGTAAAATGGTCCTAGCTCATCTAAAGGTAGACTCAGATTAAGATGCTTTCTTTACAAAGGAAGATGTAACCAACAGTGTGTATTCTATTATCATCTTCACAAGCTGTTAAAGCATGTGGGGCAGTGCTCATTATCTCCTACCATGACTCATCCCTGATAACTCCCTCCGTGGGCTATCGCTGTTTAATGGGCAAGCAAGGACCCACTGTGACTCCTAGAATTACACCAGCCCATTGCGAGATGCTCCGCCCAGGGAGGAGGAGCCAAGCATTCCATCCAGGATATAATCTGGGGTTTGGAACAGCACAAACAGCCCTTTCCTACTGGATTCCCAGAGGACAAGAGCTACCACTGGACATTCAGGTGAAGATCAGACCTTTTTCTACATTTTTCTACTGCTTCAACAGAACCACTTCATCTGGACTGCTACCACCACCCTGACTAAGAGGGTGTCAGGCTGTATCCTGACTCTGTCAGTGCTCTTGTACTATTGCATTTATTTTAATTTTCCTGTTAAATTATAATTCTGACTTGCGATTTCCTACTGGTTTGTTTTCAGTTAGTACAAACACAGAGTGATTTGCTGAACTGGGACCTTAAGGAAGACTAGGGTCATACTCAATATTTTCAGGTCAGTTCAAAGGCCTTAAATAAATTCTGCCTTTGGATGAAGGCTATCAGGTTTTCAACCTTACAAGCACTGCTTCAAGGTATTTTGCATTGAAAGATGAAATTTTAGAGGCTTCTCTGTTTCATATTATCGTATTTATCTCTGAAAGCAAAAGCTTTACACATTTAATACAGCTTGCAATGTGTTTGAGTAGTATAGATCTTATGCATCAGTAAAATGACCTCACCATTATTTTATTAAAATAAACCACAGAAGACACTGCTATTACAAATCCATGTTTTTAACATAAGGTACCACATGCTCAAAGTATTTCACAAATAGTTTATAAAAATCCCCTACAAAATCATCATGAATGAAAAGTTTTTCAGCTAAAACATTTACAAGGATTAAAACAATGATGAGTAGCCCATATGCTATTCTGGAAGCAGATCCTCTCCTAGTTCTTCATCAGCAAAGTCATCTTCCTCTGTTCTTTTTCTTGCTGCTGTTTTTGGTCTTTCTGGTTGTGGGCCAAGTGGATCTACATAGGAGGCATCTAGGGTTTAAATAAATACAGGTGAAACAGTTACAAACTATTTTAGCTTTAACTTTAGCTTGTTTTAAACATACAAAAACAAACACAAGATTAGGATTTAGTGCTACATGTCTGTGTCTTTGAAACACACACCAGAAAGAGCACATGAATGCTGAAGGAGAACAAAACACTGCAGTCAGGAACTGAGGCAGGGCACAAGAGCAAAGTTCCTGAGTTCTACTGATAGAAGACAGTTTGGTGGTTTTTTTTTTTAATAAATCTCTGTTATTATACTACAGTAAGAAAACAACTTTGGAATTGTGCAAGGAACAGCAAGACTGATGACTTGTTTAAGGAATGCCTTTTTAGGAAGTACCACATTCCACATGGATTTGGGTTTTTAACCCCCTGTGAAAATTCAATCTTATTGAAGAACTTAAAACTGCAGAACTGCAAGAACTGACTTAAAGGATGCAGCAGACAGATACCCAAAGTACTATTAACATGGGCCACATTTCTTAATATTTACAATTACTTTATAGCGAGCTCTGAACAATGAAGCTAAAGCCTCATTTTCATGAGGAAAATGTTTCCCCAATTATATACACTCTTCCAATAAATTTTTTTTCTCCACCTCTCCTTATTTCTCCTCTCTCTGAGGACCATGAAAGTAAAAGGTGTAGAATGTCCACTTGCCTATTTCTTTACTGCTGCTACTTTCATAGGGTTCACTTGTTCCAGGCAGAGCTTTTAGTTTGGCACTCAGTCTTTCCCCTTTGGTACCACCACTGTCTGGGGAACAGGAAAAACAAACAAACAAATAGCATGCTGTTATGTTCTGTGAAACCATGATACAAGAACAACACCAATTCTGCTACTACTATCTGTCAAACTAGACTTGGATGAAACCATCCTTTCATGACAGATACAGTACTCATTTGTAAGAGTGGTCTTTAAAACACAGTGGACACTGTGTCCATGCATGTGTGTTAATGTTTTTTAAAATATGTATACAGCCATATTACTTTGGAGTAAACACATTAAAATATTTCTGCTTTGAATGCTGACATTTCAGTTGCTTATAAATTACAGTCACATTTTGGAGTTAAAATAAGCATGATAAGTATAAACACTGTCACAATGTACAAAGGAAATTTCCTATGTTTGTGTGCTTACTGATACATCAGTGTGATCCACCTGCTCAATACAGTCAAGGTTAAATGCAACACTAAGTTAGCTTTTAATTAGCAGAGCATATTTGCCATGTGCTGACTGTGTGGCAGGCAGGCACAGTTCATGTGTACAGACCATCCTGGCCCTGCACCTCGCTGTAAACACTGCGCTGGCAGCTCCATTTGCAGCAGGGCCCCAAGGAATGTGTCGGCTCCAAGGGCTGCCTCCTGCCCAGACAACATCAGATTAACATTCTCCTGCCACAGCAGTATTCCAGACACTTTAAATATTCTGTTCGCCTCTGAATCTCTTTTTCACGTTCATGGCAAGCTTTCAATCTCATCTGCTACAACAAATTTTTATGCAATATTTTTTCTCCTAGGAGAAAACATTTTGAGTTTGACTTGGTCTGTTTACAAGGCAGGACGTGCAGCCAAATAGAGACGTTCATTTACAACACCAAACAATGTGTGTATTAAAAGTCTTCCATCCATAAGGAGGAAAAATGAGTTTCATTCAGCAAACATTAATTACAAAGTCTGGACTTAGCAACATATTTCCATTGTCTTATTTACTATAAATGTTATTTTAATAGATATTGTTGTAATTAAAAGAAAAAAAAAACAACCCCCCCAACTTCTACAAAGATGACAAACCTTTATTTCTCTATAAATACTACTGCAGACTTCTGTTTGCTCAGCCCTAAATTGGAAGACAACGTCTCTGCTCCAAGAAAGATCTTATACATACAGTCACATGTCAAACAGTTACTAAATTCACAAGACACAAATTACAGTTGAAATTTCAAAAAAGGAAAACATATTTAATGTACACCCACTTCCCTAGGATGAATTAT
Source organism: Vireo altiloquus (assembly GCA_013396875.1). Taxonomy (NCBI): domain Eukaryota; kingdom Metazoa; phylum Chordata; class Aves; order Passeriformes; family Vireonidae; genus Vireo; species Vireo altiloquus. The sequence goes on along the minus strand of VZRF01014176.1, from coordinate 1,381,155 downwards.
CACTGACAGGTTTCATGAAAGAAGTGAATACTTAATGGATTTGAAGAAACAATGGGAGAAAACAATGGGTTTGCCTAGAGAGGAACTCAACCAAAGGGCTGTGAAACTACAAAAGGGCCTCCCCTTGATTTCAGTGGGCTCTGGACAGGCCTGTGCAACAAGGAGGTGAGAGCTGGGCTTCAAAGATGGTGTGGATGAAAATGTTTTGAGGAAAATACAAAATAATCAAAAAAAGAGAGAAGAAGTAAGTCTTGCATAATGGAAAACAAGTAATTTTTAAGATGATAAATAAAGTTGTAAGGAGCAGTAAAGAGATGCAAAGACAGGAACAATACAGCAAACTACACTAGGGGAAGACTGAACTAGTCAAAGAAACGCCACAGGTTTAATTCGTTGGTCCCAGAATGGAAGAACTGTATGCAATGAAAATAAAAGAGGAGGAAGATGGCATACCAAATGTTTTCAACTGTGAAGGAGGAAAACACATGGGTGTCAGTGATACTACCAGAGGAAGGTGAAAGACTTTATATTAACTGAAGGAGGGAAGAAAAGGATGTTCGACAAACCAAACTGAGTGGGATCAATATGATACCCACTAGTTACCTGCCTATCTTCCTGCCCTTAAAATTACAGTTGAAAACAGAGGCTTCCTTGGATATTCCAGGACCCTTAAGTTTTATTAGGGCTACATCCAAGAAGGGAATGAGGCAGTAAGTCCAAAATGTGAAGTCCTTTCATTTACTCTGAACATGCCAATCTAGACCCACCTCACCCCAGAAAGGAGCACCCTGCCTGTTCTGCTCCGTTCTCTCCCCCTCCACAGTCATAGCAGGGCTGTGCTGGAGCAGGTTCCTGGTACATTTAGAACTAACCTAATGAAACCCTTTTCTCAGGTAGATCAGCAAAGTAACACAGCTCACCTTACTTCTGTATAACCATTTTATCTAGCAAGAGTGAAGGGAAGGTTAACAACTCTTCTGGTTAGTTCTTCACATTTAAATTAGCCTAATGTGCAAAACCACATCAAGTCTCTGTGGACTGCAGTATGCTCTGAGCATACCTAAAAATGTGGAAGAGGAGCACCTTTCATTTTAAAGTGCAGCCAGAAGAAAGTAAGAGGTGCTTGACACCATCTGCATTACATGGAGAAGTCAGACAGCAGCTCAGGAAGTGAGAGGTCTGGCTTCAATGCCTTCCTTCACCTGAGGGAGTTCAAACCCACAGCTCCAGCTTTTCAGAATGTCCTAACTGTTGAGCCATTTGGGGTAAGCTGTTCTTGACACTCTGCCATGGGATACAGGATTTGGCTGCCAATATGGCAGCTATTAAAAATTCTGTTGACCATATAACATGATCTGCCAGAAGTCTAAATCTCTTCTCAAAATTACTTTTTGTAGTTCTGTTTGCAGACGAATCATCTGCACGTTTTTATTCAGTATACATTCACACATAATTTGGCAATGTTAAGGAATATAAGCTTGCAATGTGGACTTCAGGATTTTGTTATCCTACAGTGAAGAGAACTTCAGGGAAGGAGTTGTTTTTAAAGCATTTTATCACAGACATGGATACTTTTGGGAAGCAAGTTTTACAATTTCTACTCACCATTCCCTGCTGCTCTCACCCCATCTAGGAAAAAGATTTTATATACAATTTGAATTATGGGAATGAAACTAACTTTCACTAAAGTAATACACAGAAGAAAACAAAGCTAACATTGGGACAAAGGACAGTAATAAAAACTCTGGATGAAATGCTTTATTTGTAGTTTTTCTCTACTAAGAGAACAGCTTTGAGTATTAACATCTTATAGTACCTACAATCAGAGGACTACAGGTGGATATTTCTGAAACTGCAAATTAATTCTCTCTGTGTTAGTTTTAACTGTACACAAACACCTGCTCCCGACTCAAGGCCATTTTTGAATAATGGAAGACCACTGTTAAATTAAATTGCTCTCTATCTAAGGAAATCTTCACTGCAATGAATACTCACTCCTTATTTATTTATTAACTTATGGGCTTTTATTAAATAAGCTATTTCTGTAGTTCATGTGGGGGCAGCCCCACGGTGGCCTACTTAGGGGTGACAATGGGGACACATCCACATGAACTGAGCGCAGGAACATGGCTCCAGATTTCAGTTGAAAAAGCAACAAGAACTGATTAAGCAGAGCTGGTCAATATATTTTAAAAATCTGATTTATAAATACATTTACTCTGTAAAATGATTATACTTATCATGCTGACATTACCTTCCCCTCACAGTCTGTGTTCAACAGCCTTAACTGAGGGCTATGCATACAAAGACATAAATAATACAGTCTGCATACTGATATCTTTTACAGTGCATTCCTTCCTCTCATCTATTCAAATGTCATGGCCATAATATTATATTTAGGATATTTAAATTATTCTATTAGAATTGTTTCATTCATTTAGATTTGTTCAGTGTCTTACAAAAACTAATTTGAACTAATTTTTTCACATAGAATTTGGACAGGAATAAAAAAGAATCAAAATATAAAACCTAATTTTAAAAAATGGCTAATTTTATATGGCAGAACAATGAACAATGCAATATACTGCAAAAGTAATCCTATTTGGTAATAGTCCTATTTTAACTAATGATTTCTAGCAAACAAGATTCTCTATCTTTAGCTGTTTCTGTACTTCCTATGTCATATGTACCTGTGTGTACTTCAACCCATAAAATCCATGGTATTTGTATGTATTTTTTAAAGGAATCTAACTAGTTGTAATTACAGTGATTAGACTACTGCATTGGAAATTCCTCCAGTATCACAAAGGACATAAATTAGAATTTTTAGTACTATTTTAGTGATCAAGAAAAGACATCAAAAGGTTAGATTGTTTGGTAATCTACCTCCTTAGTAAAAATGTTTATATAACAAAGAGCACAGTGGGCTAATGCTAAATCCAGAAAGTGTTTTAAGCACATCTCTGTGTAGCTTTCATATTTGGGATGAAGACACCATATCTGGAGAAGAATGGGCATTGGTTTGACCAAAGAGAAGAGTAAGTTCAGTGTAGAAGGCAAAATATTATATAAAAACTGTGAAAGAGCATAGGAAATAGATGCAATTTATTACTTCACTGCTGTTCATTTTGATTTGAGATTTTGTTCAATGAAAATAGTTTGTGGTGTGTCAGTTCAGCTAATTCCATAGGTGAGTTCAGAGCAGAAAACAGATTAAGATGCTCTCTTCATTTCAAAAGATTTTCCCTTCTCCATTAATTAAGAAAACCTTTTTCTATTTTGCACAATGGAACCATCCCACAATGACTTGTAATTAATGAGGCATCAACAGGCACACTAAGCCTAGGAAACGTAAATGATTGTCATGTCCTGGCTGCAGGGTAACAAGAAAATCTCTTGTCTCCGTCACAGTCAGAATTATCTGGGATGCCTACACCTCCAACATCTAAAACATACTTCCATAATATATGAGGACATCTCTATGGGATGGTGAAGGGTTTCTGAATATGGGAAATTTTTGGGGATGAACAAACTGTCACCAGTGAAACGAAAAAGGGAAAAGACACCTAAATTATTCACACGTGGTTTATTTTCGAAATCCATCCTGACAGGCTTAGGTAACAAGGAGAATGCAAAGTAGTCAGCCTTTCATCTTCTGAATTCAACACTGCTTCTTTGGGCTCCAGTCCGAGACTGCATGGCTCCTCTCATCCAGCACAAAACTCCCCATTCAGAGAGCTGGGCAAATGCAGAGACCAAGTAAACATTGCCATGGGAATGGATTCCTTAACGTCATACTTTGCCTTATCTACATATATGCAGGCATTATGCTATTAAACAGGAAAAATCTCTTATGGTAATAAAAACCACAGTGCACCAACTCCTAAGTTCTGGATGTTAGAATCATATATCTGCAAAACACAAAAAAGTGAGTATGAAAACAAGAAAAGGTTATTGGAAAGAAAATCTTTGAGAATTGCCTAAACTCAGATGCACTATTAGCTCCCTTCAAGGTTTAGTGGTGTTGTGGTTTTGGTTTTTATTCTCTCATTTCTTAAATTAAAAAGAGTAATTTTAATAGGACTGTAACAATGTAATTTGCTTCCAACATAATTCAAGTAAGATTGAAAACCATAAATCTGATAATTGTGAGGAGAAGAAAATTTCACTTTTTATAGTGAGTGACAAATGTGTTCAATTTCGGTTAGGCATTTTAGATTTGATGCTTATCTTTCTCACAAGACAAGAGCAGACTTTAACTGACACTGACACAGATGTCAGTTTCCTGGGCCTCTCTGTTTCCATTCTGTCTGCCATTCATGCACACACCAATCATATTGCTCAAACTGTGCTTTGGTGCATCTCACACACCTTCTGTTTTAATTTATATTGGCAAAGTACTGGATGCCCTATGAAGTACAAACTTTGCTGGCTTATTTCTCTTTCTTCTTAGCTTTCTCTTTAAAAGCAATTTTAGATCATATTTCCTAAAACAAGGAAGCCTGAATTATTAATACTCTTAATATAAATAATTATATAGGGACAAAATACTTGAGGGAAAAAAATCTGTTAGGAATACTAGCAATTATGGGGACAGTGAGCTGGTAAGAGGAAAGAAAAAAAACAGGCATCATACCTAAAATATTTGGAATGCATACAGACTTCAGTTAGCTAGTAAGTACTTTAATTTAGCTAGTAAATACTAAACTAAGGAGGATTCCATGCTTCGCTGGGTTCATTAATGATGGCAAATCCTTCATACAGTGTAGGAAAACGATGCCTTTTGGTCTTGGCAACATCACTGGAAAAGACTAGCCTTAAAATGTATACAAATGTTTCTCTTTTTTTCTCCTTTTGAAGTCATTAATTTATCAAAAGCATACTAATATTATGAAATAAAAGAACCCATGTTTATATTTCATATGTGTCTTCACACAGGCCATGTACAGAAATTTATTAAACTGCAAATAACAGCTCATAACCCAGGTGAATAATGCCAAGCATTGGACAAAATAAAATGTCTGGGTGTTCAGGTTTCTCTTAGTCATCCTCAGTACAACGTGGACAAACACAGTCCTTAACATCTGATGCTGTGAGTGTCTGGTTTCTTCACTGATAAATCTCCACAGAGCCAACATCACCAGTTAAAATGTGTCCAGCACCTTTGACTCCTTCTAAAAATACATGCAAGTAGTGCAGCTCACCACAACTTTTAATTAAGAATCCCAGCAGGAAGTTAACTCTAGGCTCACTACAGGACCTTCTTTGTACCTCTGCTTGTTTGCCGAGTAATTTCCAGAAAGGCTGGACCTTTGGCACTGAATTTGTAAAATGGAGACTTCTCAAACATGCTCTTATACAGACTTGTTTCCAAACTCTGGTTTTTTCCACTCTTCCATACATTTGACATAGTATCTTGAGCAACAATCTAAGAATTACTGATAGGGCAAATTCTAAGTCAATTCTGATCCTGCTTAACCTCTCATCCTCTTTCTGATTTTTTTAAAATTAAAAAAAACCCACAAAAAAACAAAAAAAGAAGAAAGAAAACAACTTTCCATAGATACGTCTGTCTTTAAAAGAAATATTGACAAACTGGTAGTTTGGGGGATTAATGTCGTCTTAGCATCCTTTCAGCATGAGCCCTATTAATATCTTCTTTTGCTAAATTACTGAGTCAATCCCACCTGAAACATACCCCTTTCTCACTAATGAGGGTGGGGATAATTAAAAAACAGAGCTGGAAGAGACCTTTTTCTGCTATTTGCCTACACACTTGATGCAAAGTTTTGCACATCTGTAAACACCCTTGCCTGCTACCAATGCTGCTCTTCCTTTCTCTTCATTATATGCCAAAGTGGATTCCACTTTATGATGGAGAACAGGGACCAATCCTGTCTCACACTGCTCTTTTGTTGGCATCTCAGGCTGGCTGCCTGATCGAAGGGTTTGTGTAACAAAGGAGAGCCCAGAAACATTTCTTTCCCTCTCTGTTACTTAAATAAAGAATTACTTTGGCCTGAGGCCCAGAACAGGTAAAATTTAATCCTGGATGAATGGTTGTTTCTTCCACACATCAAGAAATTATTTAAAAGCTTCTCTAGTGAAACTACTGAGCTGAAAAAAGAATGAGATCTCTCTCAAGCATCTAACACTCACTCTTAACCCTTAGAGAATCCAGGGAAGCAGTCTTCATAAATGTAACAGCGTTCTAAGGTCATCTTCAGATTATGTTAGCAATTGCCACGACTTTTCATGACCCTATAGAATTTGATAAGGGTAAGAAAATACCTGCTGCATAGGTGGAGAAATGAAATAACCAAATAAGAAAAAAATATAATAAATTATTTCTCTGTAAAAGGAAGGGAAGAAAGGCAAGAATTTATAGGGGATATCTTCTAATGAGATCCATTGATATCAAGAGAAACCAAAAGCAGAATACAAAGAAACCATTTCCTTTTTGGGTAAAAATATGGATTGGATTTTTTTTTCCAGGTGGCTGAAGCAGCCTGAAATCTGCTAGTTTCCTTAGACCAGCAGTGGGGTAGGTTTACATTATTAATGTCACAGATTTAATAATGGGAGGGAAAAATGATTAGCTCTGCAAAATGCAGGCTACCTAGCACAGAAAAGACAAAACAGGGCAGTTTCCTGACTTACATTGCAAGAGTTTTATATTTACGGAAATCAGCACTGTGAATCTGTAGAAGCAGAGAGACTGAGTAGTCAGAGAGGAAGATTTCTTCTAGGGAAGTCTCCAGAACTTCAGTTCTGCTATACAGAGAAAAGGGGAAGGATGAGCTCAAAGACAGTTAAGGGTACATTACCCTTATTACAGAGCTGGCTGCACAGAACAATCTGCTGAACTTGTAACAAACACCTAATGTGGCAGATTACATGGTGGGCACGAAATTCCCTTTCCTTCATGTTAAATAAAGAAACAATGAATTCCTATTTTCCATGGCCTATGTGTTCTGTTTTGTTATAATAAATGATTCCTTACAGTAAATATTGCAAAGCTAAAAATGTTCAAATACCAAGTTAATGGGATAAAAACATTCAAGTCCACAGTATTGAAAACAATCATAAATTTAGCTTTAGGAATACACTAACATCTGTATATAAAACACAAGTGTTAGACCAAATCCATGCTACTGTACCACTTGTGATTTCATACAGCAATGAGAAAATCAAAAAGTATGAAACAAAACTTGTGAAGTACTTACATATTACTCAGCACATATTTGTGTGCATTTCAGAATGAAAGGAGGCTTTACAAACACTTTCAGAAAATCTATTTTCTTCAGGATCCTGTCAAAGCTGATATTTAAGCAGAGGCATTGACTACTTACCACCACTTCCTTCTTTACGGCTACGTGCACTGCCATCTCTGCCAGATTTAATGCGCTGCATGTCAGTGGAAAAGGTTTGAAAAGAACAAAACAAAAAAAAAAACCCATTTAGCAATATATATTAGAGATAATTATTGAAAATTCAACTCAGCTTATTAATAAAAAAGTATGAGAATGTTGAACTAGATTTACTGTACTGTAACTACTAAAGCTTGTTTTTCCACACACAAAATTGTCCTTAAAATCAGGGTTAAATCCAGTGTTTATATAAAACAAGAGTTCTGTGAAATTCAAATAGAATATCTCAAGAAATTGTATTTCTTCAGATAAAATTTATACAAGGAATGTGCATAAAAATAGTTCAGATGTTCCTTTGGAAAGTATAGCTGAAAAAACAGGCAAGAGAGCCTGCCTTGCATGAGTTCAAAGTAGCCTCTGCCTATTAACATCTTGTAAATCCCACAAGCATTTTATTATTGTAAAGACTCAAAAGGGAGAAGTAGGAGAATCTATAAAACAACTATTCACCCTATGGATCTTAGATTTTGAATTTTTGGCACAGAACTGTATTTCACAGCAAAATTTAATTTGCTGTTGAGTGTTAAATGCAAGATAAAGGTGAAGGTAAATACTTTAAAAGCTATGCTTAAAAAGTCAGCTCTCTTACACAGGGGAAGGTACCATAAACATCTTCCAGCTGTGTTTTTTTGAGTGTTATTTGAAAACTTTAACAGTTTATCAAAGCAATACCTTTGTATGACATGGCAGACTTAGCTCTTCTGGCAAAACACCAAACTTCTTATGCATACATCTTGTCAATTAGAAGAAGGGACACCTCAGTGAGGGATTTTTTGATAGGTAGGTACAAAAACTCAATGTTTAAAGCACTCAGCTTTTAATAAAGTATCTCTGCATCTTATTTCAAAATATGAATTCAGGATCTGATTAAAACACACATCATGTCTTCAGGTCAATTACTGTAACTTCTTCACTATTTTTCACCAGAAAAATATCATGAAGTCTGGCAAAGTTGGAATGATACCAAAGAAGTTAAAGAACTTTCAAGATTGATGCCAACAGAAAAAGGAAGAACTCTTAAATCAAAACCCACAGGAGTCAGACAGGAAAGCATTGAGCCTAGTGTGAAACCAGGACTGGTCTTGGAGCAATTCAGTCTGGGACCAGAATTTCTCACACTTTTTTATTTGTTTTGGGAAATCCTCAAGTCTAAAATATGTTCTCTGAATTTTGGATTAAATATCCTTTTCACAGCCTAGTGAAGTAGCATATATCAATCCTCCAGGGAGCCTGTCCAGACTCTGCAACTGTTGAACGACTGACTGCAAGTCTGACAGCAGCAGCTCAGCTTCTGTCTGCCCAAGGGAAGCAGTCCCTATGTGATAGTGCCCTCTTGGCATTTACATCCTACCACTTTCCTCCCAAAATATTACATAAGAACTACACCTTAAACATATGATTAGCTCCTGTAAAATTCCAACAGAGTAGTTTGTAAGTAATCCCCCACTAAAAGCAGACATTCAAAATAGGTTTCCACCCTAAAAATGCCTATTTCTCCCATGACTGCAAAAGACATTTAGGATGGTTAGCCCAGATGTGGATGCCTGAAAGTAAAGGCAGCAAGGCCCCTCCAGCACTTGCACCTCTCATCACTGCTTCTCACCACACCCCATCAGCCCCTCGTTCTCAGCCATTAAGGTCACTTAATGGAAATAAACAGTAATGTGTGCACACCGCAGTGCCAAGGAGCCGCTGTGAACTTTTACACTACTACTTGTCTTTTTTAGAGTGGAACATGAAAAAGGAAGCTAATGCAGTAAAAAACAAAACAAAACAAAAAACGAACAAAAACCCCAGCCCCCTTCCCCTCTCAAATGCTCCAACATATGAAGGTTGCAGTAAAAATTGGATGCTGTGAGAAGCAGGGAGAAAAATTTCTACAGGGAATGAACTCCACAGATGTTCCTTGATTCTTGGCTGGAAGTATTTAACAAGTTGTCCATATTTGAGAACTGAGGGAAAAGAGTACTCCATAATATTTATTTGGGTATAAAGTTCATGTGGATATACTTATTCTGAAAAAACAATGCCAAAATAGAAAATTTTGATAAATTTCTACAGGAAGACGAAGTCAGTATGCAGACTGTGAAATGCAGGTATGCTACACTAGCATTTTAGCTATTTTGTCTTTACTGGGTGCAATTGAGAAGCCAAGGGTTAGTCTAAAACTGGGAGCAGGAACTGAACTGTATCTGGTGCTGCTAACTGAAACCAGTATTCCTACTGGAAACTAAGGTGGTGAAATATTAAGATTTGGTAATTTTAGAACTTGAAAGTATAGTTTATGACTGTATGGTCATGGATGACAGAAGGAACTTCTTAGGAAAAATAAAACCTAGTAATTTCCAAAGCCAGATGGTAGAGAGAAGACTAAAAAACCACACACACACACATATCCCCAACCAAGAAACAAACAAACAAGACCTTCCCAAACACAAAACCAGAGGATGGGAACCCAGATGTAACATCAATAGCAAAAAAAGGAACTGCAGGGCTATTATTTGCAAGACAGCACTCATGTAGAGGTTGTCACAGAAAGATACTCCACTACTAATGCGGGGCAGCTGCACAATATATCGCAGCATCCCCTGTAACTTCTTTTCTTAGAGTCTTTGCTCCTTTACCAACTACAACAGTGTTCATTTTAAAGTAAACTCTGTCAGTCAGTTCCTTGGGAGGAGAAGAAGTTGTTCCTTTCCTTTGGTAGGAAGTTGGAAAGTTTTCAGCACGTGGCAGAGGAGAAAGTCAGAAGAAGGAGATGGGAGCATGTCCTGCCAAGACAAGGAGCTGCAAGAAGGAGTAGAAAGCAACTCATCAGACTTCTGAGGTTCTGAAGAGAGCATACTAGGAACCACAGGGGCAGAATTTTGCTGCCACTCAGAGCTTAGTCAGGCTGGAAACAGTGGTCTGTCTGCAGGAATGAAGTTGACAGAGCTGACAAGAAACCTGTTGTATTTTTTATTATTGGCAGTGGTTTTGAGGGGGCACAAAGGCAAGCAGAGTCTTTGGGATTTGTTTGGGTTTTTTAATCCTACTGCCTTTCATTTTTATCTGCTTAAATGAAAATTGGTTTAGTTTAAATTACAGTACAATTAGGCTTACTCAAAAGGCTGAATTAAAATATTTTCTTTCTTTTCTGGGTAACACACTAGAGGAATATTTAAGCAGATCTACTGTAAAGCTCTGGCTAATTAAAAGTGCCATCATAGACACCTGATGTGGTCCAGACAGATCTGTTGTAAGACCCCTCTGCACTGCTCTCCTGACACCCCACCTGGAGTTGTGTGTCCAGTTTGGGGCATCCAATGTAACGACAGACGTGTTGGAGAGGACCCAGAGGAAGACCATGAAGATAAAAAGAGATCTGGAGCACTGCTCCAGTGAAGACAAGCTGAGAGAGTTGTTCAGCCTGGAAAAGAAAAGACTCTGGGGAAATATTGTTGTGGCCTTTTAGTACTTAAAGGGTTCTTACAAGAAGAAAGATGGGGACAGACTTTTTACTAAGGCCTGTGGTGACATGACAAGGAGTAATGGCTCTAAACTGGAAAAGGTGAAAAAAATATGACAAGGATGGTGGGACACTGGAACAGGCTGCCCAGAAAAGCTGTGGATGCCCATTCCTGGAAACGTTCAAAGTCAGGTTTGATGGGGAGTAACCTGATATTGGAAGGTGTCCCTGCCCACCATGCAGGGGGGTTGAAACTACACAACCTTGAAATGTTTCTTCCAACCTAAACCATTTTGTGATCCTGCTTTGCAAGGTGAAAGTTGTGACAGGATAGAGTTGACAGGCTCTTAAACAGGAATACTGAAATGCAATACACAGAGTGAGCTTTCCACATCATGGCTGAATTATGATCACTACTGAAGTCTGAACAGTCTAAACCAAATATTCAATAACTTGTGCTACCATGAGTCTTTTGTTGCATCCCACTGATACTTCTGTCATTCAGGTATGACTTAATGAATTCCCTTAACACAATGAAGTCAGCATGAAAAAACCCAGTTTTCTGATTTTTTTTTTTTTTTTAAATTCTCTGTTACTAAAATCTTAAGTTACTTAGATCATTTAAATTTAGATATTCTATCAGTAACTTTTTCCTCACCAGGAAGTACAGAAATCTGGGAAAGCTCCCACTTCCCATATGTAATAAACAGAAAGAGATGTGACAACTTTTTTATTGTATTCAAATATTAACTTTCTTAAAGAAAAAAATATGTTTTCTTTAAAGTCCTTGACATTTGCTCATCTATAATTAACATCTTCAGTGCAAAAAAAAAGAGAGGCCAGCATTACATGCAAGGAAATAGCCTTTCCATCTCCAGGGACCTCTCTCTCTTATAAAATAATCCAGTTTTAACTGGTTTTGTTGGTGAGCTTTCTCAAGTAAAGTACTGACCTTTACAATAATTGAAAGTTATTGCAATGGACTATGTATTATCACTTTCATTAAACTGATTAGAAATGAAGTAAAGCCTGTTTAACACATTTCAGTGAATCTCTTAATTATGAATTTTGCAGAATAGGAACATTATACCTGGACATTCATTTTGCTTACTGATACGATTATGGGGAGACATGGAGGAATATTAATCCCACTACAGCTGTGGACTGCTTTCTTTTGTCCATTTCCCCAAGTGCTTTACATTTGACATTTACTGAAAAATCCAATCAGTACACTTCAGCTAGCCCCTAATAGTATGGTTGTAGCGTGAAGTTGGAATCCTTCAGTGTTCCCCCTTGTGAGTTTCATTTTTAAAACGGCCTGCTGTGCATGTGCATACTCAGACTCCCTGGAACTTACGCAGAAGTAGCTAAAGATGCATGTGCAGATCATGTGGCATCAAAAGGGACTGATAAGAGCAGAGTAAATTACTTAAGACTTAATGTACCCTAATGCGACTATGTAGCTTTGAGGCAATTGCCTGGATAGACAAAGCAAGCTTGAATACTTTGCAGCTCAACAGGATGGATAATGCTTTTCAAACAAGCAGCTGTTTTTAATTTTAAAATCTCACTTTATCACAAGAGCAACAAAACAATGCACGAGTGCACACACACACACACAAACATGAGCTCACTCTTCTGAACAGAACAAAAGTTATGATCTCATACCATTCACAGCCTGTTACTTTTCCATGGAATTTTTTTTCCAGTTTAAAAAGTGGCACTCACATGAATAATTTACTTCTACCTATATAATATGTCAATTTTGTGTATAACAAAAGAGGAGTTCTTCTACACGGACAAATTCTCAGGCTTCCCATCTCTCACTATATTTGCATTATTACTTGGCTCATAAACACACTAAAGTATTAAATAAAATCTGGCAAGTCAGTAGGAAAGACGACATTCCAGAGACATTGAATTATGCAAGTGGCTACAGCATTCCCGTCATGTCCACACAGTCCATCTTTCACTAGTATTTAAAAATCACAGAAAATCTGGTGCTCAGAAACTATTCATACAGATGTAAAACTGATCAGTAATTTAAAACTAAACCCCCAAAACCCCAAAACACAGGCCTTTGTAAACCAGGAAGTTACCAACACATTTTATCTTTAAGTTTCATAAACACTATTTTAGCTTCATGTATGCCTGTAGCGATTCTGTGTAACACAGAGAGAAACAAACTTACCTGCTCTCTTATTTCTTTTAATTTTTCTGCTTTCTTGAGCTTTGTTATGTATTCCTGGACTTCTTTCAGCCCCATGTCTGTGCAGAGACGAACTAAAAATCGGAGGCCTAATTGGAAAGCAAAGCATTGTTAAAAAAAGACTTACAAGCAGATCAAACTACAAGTGCACCCTGACAGAACTGGACATGCAGAATGGCCAACAGTGCAAATAACTGCAAACAAGACAACTCCAGTCCAGCATCACTACATAAGTTGTGATATTTTGCAAGTAGTTCAACATTTTCTCTGTCTCTATCCATGAACAGTACAAATACCACTGGTATATGTGGAAGCTACAAGGCATACTAACTCATTTGGCTCAGAAGTCTTGGCTTTTGCAAAATACTTTGGAAGCTGGAAAGCATAGTAATTATACTAAGATATTACTGAGGAGCTGCTATCAAGAGAATTTTGTTGAAAATGATTTTGCAAATGCCAAGTGAATCAAAAAGGGTTTTTTTTCCTATGGCTGTGGTTGATTTTTTAAAGAGTAATATTTATAGAATTAAAAAACCCCAACAAACCTGACATGAAAGTCAACCGTATGATCAAACCAAAGGAACCCCTTAAAAACACTCTCCTAAGACACACTACCAAACTCTGAAAACATCGTTGGTATTCCTATGTGTTTGTCAACATTCCTTTCACAGAACTAAAGCAGAAACAAACAGGACATGATCCATTCTCTCCTGACTGTTCTCACAAACATTTTATTTCATTATGTGCTAAGTTAGTTCTCTGCTGGTTTAGGAAGCCCATGGTCAGGGAGGGTGAGGGAAGAACCACTGTTTCAGCAGTAGAAAAAACAGTTAAATTGTATTGCCTAACTCCTGCCTCCATTTGTGAAATTTGTAGAAACTACATTCAGAAACATATTTGCATTCTAAAAGGTTTACAAAATGCTGCTCTGAAATATGTGTGACCAACATGAACATGATTATTCTGCTTATAACTTTGAGGAGTTACAGTACTTGTACAAGAGAGCTGTGTGATTCCTCTTTAAAAAAGCAATACATTTGTTAAAGCAGAACGATACAATTTTAGAATAAATACAATGACTGTTCTTCCCTCATAGCATCTGAAAGCACAGACTTGTTGGCGACAACCTCGTATTTTGGAATTTGTGAGGCACAGTGTGGGATGGAAGAGAGTGTTTACACAACCACTGACAACCCTTATTTTCTACAGGGCTTTTTTATTTAGAATACAGGTGTGACTGATTTTGCAAAATGTCTTACTCTTCAAAGTTATGTTTCCCGTAGTTTAGTTTGAAATCCTTTATGGATTTTCCAGAGACTGGTTGACCAACTGTAGTTAAAAACCCAGCAACAAAATCTCATCCTCTATATTTTTTTGGAAACCCTGACTTTGGTAAAACTTAGCAATAAGATTTTCTCTTATCTAGAAATTTACAGCAGGAATTTCGACTAGAAGTACAAATATATATATTTTTTCCTAAGATTAAATAAGTAACATAGTTATAAAATTTAGATCGTATGTATGAGAAAGAACTCATCCAATGCAACTCAGTTAATTTTCATTGCTCTTCTTCAGCATTACCCTCATATTTCTTAAATCATCCTTCAGTGCTGTCACAGAAAACATGCAGCATTAGCATGAATAAAAATGTTAGTTAATGGAAGAATTTTCATATGGAAAATACAGCATATGATTACTTACACACCTATTCAATGTAACAAAGTTTCCTTTGATAGTTACACCACGGAATGAAACAACTTACATTCAACATTCTCTGGGAATTTTCTGTGAATGACTTTGTATTTCTCCAGAGCTTTCTGGTAGTTACCTGCAAACAAAACAAACATCTCCTATCCACATATTCAAACATAAAAAAGAATATTGGATGAGAAATTGGACAACTTTAACATGAATTCATCTTTTTAGTTCGAGTAAATGATTTAATATTGTAGGATCAAGTTTGGTAAGACCAAACCTAACATTCTTTATTAATTGATAGTAAAAATTAAGACCATCTGAAAACAGTCCAAATTACTCTGTAAATATCAGAATTAATGAGGAGGAGTTTCCTGATTTTTGCTGTTTTTTTAACCTTCCTCTATGACACCATTGTTCTACAACACAACTACTAGAAGAGCTTGATCAGCCTAACAGGGCTTATCTGACACTGCAAATGGATGGACTGGTCAAACAGAAATATCCAAGAGCTGAGCTCAGCATGTCCTTCCTTTCGTCATAACACAAACTGTGTGGTTCTAATCCAGGCAAAGGTGCCTAGATCTGGTAGTGAAGCAATTATTCCTTAGGACTTTTGCCTTCAGCTTTGACTGAGACTGACTATGGAAACAACTGATTTACCTGTGAATTTAAAACCTCATATCCATAAAATACTTGACATAAAAGTTTGTTGAGATGTGTTAACATGATTAGCTGGGAATTTTACTAATAAATTATAAATAATCTAAAAAGCAGCCAAACCCACTGTGTTTCTTTGATGAGAAAACAGTTCATGTGTCCAGTTTTGGGTGGTGTTGATTGTTCTTAATTAACTGACTCTTCAGTGCACTGTTTCTTTTCTCTCATACAATAATGTTGTATTAAATAACTGAGCTGAATGAGAAAATACACTTATTTGTTATGAAAGACTGCACCACAAAGTTCTAAAGAAGCATAAAGAAGAGTGACAAAATGGAACAGCAAGAAAGAAGAGTATCATTTACATCATCAAGTATCTTGAATATATTTTAGGTGGTGGAAAAAACCAAAAAGATTAATCTCTTTACATTTTGCTTATCAGTATATTATATTCCTAGTAAGGAACTACAGCACATTAAGACTCTCTTTTGCTTGTTTAACACAAATACTATTTTAATATCAAAGAATTATACCTGCTGCTGACAAAGAAAGGGACTTAAGAAACTTGAAAAACTAATTGTTTATGTTAGATCGGTTGGTAGTGTAATTACATTTAAAAGCCCTTCTATCAGATAATTTATGCTGTACTATTTATTTTATTGAACAACATAAGGAATGTTTCATGCATAAGTCAGTGCAGGCACACTTCCTGGACTCAAAAGAAACTTCATGTTTTATAACATATACAGAGAAAATTTGTAACAAAATAACACAAAACTGAATGTTCACGCAAACTTTAGAACCAATAGCCACATCAGTCAGAAAAGATCAGAAGAAGAAAAAATCAAAACATCAATCAAAATGAAACAAATCACAGAATCATGGAATGATTTGAGTTGGAAGGGACTTCTGAAGATTGAGTTCCAAACCTGGTGGGGATGGACACTTTCCACGAGACCAGGCTGCTCCAAGTCCCAACCTGGCCTTGAACACCTCCAGGGATGGGGCAGCCACAACTTCTCTGGGCAACCTGTTGCAGTGTCTCACCATGCTCACAATAAAGAATTTCTCCCTTATGCCCAGTATAAATCTACCCTTTTTCAGTTTAAAATAATTTCTCCGTGACCTGCAACTGCAGACTCCAGTCTGTCTCCATCTTTCCTATAAACCACTCTCATTATTCTCCAGGTTGAACAACCCCAATGAATTACAAAAAAATGCAATCACAAAAGTTACAGAACTTACCGCTTCTCCTGTAGCAACTGGCAACCATCAGCTGCCACTTCACTTGTGTTGGCCTGCACATAAATAGAAGAAAATCATGCACACTGCCGAACAATGAATGAGCAAAATAATCTGCATGGCAGTGGTAAAGACCTACTACTTAACTAATAAATTTTTCACCTAGCATGTTGCCTTCCTAGAAAGAATATGGCCTGCTCAGCTCACACACAATTTCCCACTGGATCATGCACCTGTTTCCAGGACTCGATGTCACTCATTTTCAGTCCCATTTTAAGAGTTTTTCTCAGGCTCCTGATTCTGTGCCCAGACACAATTAGCAGACCTGACATGTGAACCACTAATCTTTGTCAGAGATACAGAACCATGCAATGGGAGAGGAACAAAATGCTAAATTGTATTCAGAGGAGGTCCCACCACTAGGGTTCCACACATGCCCAAGGGATTCCTGCCAGGAAGCTCAGTCCCCACTCACAGCTTTGAACTCTGGCTTCTCCTCTGTGCTATCACCTCCATGCCCTAGATGCTCCCTGTCCTTCTCTTTTTAGCACATAATGGTGACAGCATGGTCAGACAAAATATTGAGATGCTTGAGCATGTACAATAAAACTGTTGGACTCTTTCCTCATTTTTACCAAGATAATATGAAAATTAGGACATTTTCCTGCTAACAGTGTAAGGATCCTCTGTAAGCCAAAGCACTTTCCACAGGTGGCTTACAATAGTAGCATATCGCAAAGGCACTATAAGCTAACATTTTCAGAATAGTTTTGTACTTATCCTCTTCAGTTTTTCTCTCTAATCATAGCACAGGCCATTTTTAACTCTAAGCAATCTGTTTGCCTGGTAGCTGCCAAGCAAGTTCATGAAATACAGATGTTGCACCTTTTCAGTTTCAGCTGAATGTGTCTCCTGCAAACAAAGGCAGCCAAGCACACACCATAAATGAATTTATTACACAGTTCAGTATGAAAATTCAAGAGAACAAATTGTCAGCAGCAAGTACTAACTGCACTAACACTCCTTTTATTAATGATAGATGTGAGCAAAAAATAAAATAGTGAAAAACTGCTTCCCAATTCATTCTAACATTATCTTAGAATGCAATTTAAAACACTGAATGCACAAAGCAAAAAATGTTAAACTAAAAAATGCTGTTCAGTTAAAATAAAGATATAATTTTAAAATGTAACTATAACTAAAGTTAGTAGCAATTCATATTTACATTCGTGTTTACCAATTAACATATCTAGTCTCTTTTTAATAGCAAATAAATAGCAAAATATTTGATTTGTTATCTACTATTAAAAATCTCCTCCCACAGAGAGATAATTTTTCTGTATTACAGATAGATTACAAGTAATACTGAAGAATTTAATATGCCAATTCTTCATAAGTACTTTACAATCCACATACTTCACGCATGGAGTGAGGAAGACATGAAGCACAAAATATTTAAATCTTTGCCAAAACAAGATTATGAAATAATTTTTTTTAGTCTCAGTTGTTTCTTTCCAAATTTTCTAAGAAGTCTGTGAATGCCAGCATATGCAATGTCATAGCTTGACTAAAATATGATTTTTTAAGGTGGCCAGTATTTGTAGAGGAAAGAATACTGGCAAACCTGTGAACTGTGATTTCTGTCAACTCTCTCCTGCGTATTTTTGTCTAATCTACTTCTTTATTTCTTTATAAATATACCACCATTTGTGTGAAGTCTATTTTTTTCTGTTTTTTTCTTTTTAATCCTTAATTGAACCTTAGATTTTCTCATCTGTAATCAGTGTCTACTCTAACCCAAGCATTTCAAAGCTAGAATTAGGATTTTTTACTGAACTTTTTACAAACTATTTGCAGTATGATTTTTCTTTGAATTATACTGTACAAATTTTTTGTTCACATGCTGTCTTGTATATATGTCATTTAGATTCACAGAACAAAAAGAATGTCAAATTTTAGATCATCGCAAGACAAGCAATAACAGAGTTTTGCTTAGTCTAATTTTTCATAGGTTTCCTAAAACACAAAATAAAGAAATTTCCACTTGTCGGGAGCAAATTTTAGTTGGCCTATTGACACAAAATTTTTCATGAACCTATAGACAAATATTTGTTTCCACATAAAGACTCTATGTGTGTATTTTTAGAATTCTGTTTGAACTCTGGATTACAAATACAAATTTGACTGAATTTTATTTATTAACCATTAATATGGTTAATTTAATAATTATGGTACTACTTAACATAGTAAGGTCCTCTTCTGAACTAAAATAAAGTATATGGCCTATATACTTTCTTAAGTATATATTCTGCCAAAGAAGAATTTCAGCAATTAAGTTGAACTGAACTCAGTGTATTTCAAACACCATTATCAGGATCAGTTTAGCCTGTCAATTTATTTTCACTGACCACTGGTAGTACATTTTTGGTTACTTATATGCTTTATTTGATGGAAGTAGAAGTTATGTGAAAAGAGGAAATGCAGCAAGATCAGCTAAAACATGCATTTATCTAAACCACCAAATCCTCACCACACAATATAAAGGAAGTATTTCACATAAAACCATAGAGAAAGAGGTCTTGGTGGCTTTGGAGAACTGTTCTTCACTTCACAGCTATGTTTAATGGCAGATAATAGAGAAAAATAGGTTCTAATACCTAACACTATCTTGGGCCAAATGGAGGATCTTACTTAACACTGAAAATACAGAGTTAAGAGCAAAAACATACTGTAAATGAACAGGAAGTTGAGAAAATTAAACAATATCACAAGGATTCACAACCCTGCTGTTTGTTTATAGTATTAAAGTTATCCAACTGACTTATCTCTAGGTATATTTATGGGTGTCTAATCAGAAATGTGAGTAGGCATAAAATAATAACTACTTACAGGATAAGTGCTGCTCTTTCAAAGTACTCAATGGCTTTTTCACAGAACTGGGTGTCAATGTAATATGCTCCAAGCCATTCAATGACCTCAATGTTTGAGGGGAAATACCGGTACGACTGACAAAATAGGAAAGGTGAAAAAACGCACAATTTTAGTGATAAAAAACATCTTTATGTTGCTTCTGGAATATCTTACTCAAGTGCTTAATTCTCCAGATGCCCAAAACATGTAATATAAATGAATGGAAGTAGTGTGCTACACTAAGTGATCCTGGTGGGGGAAAAAAAAAAAAAAAGTATGCCAAGTTTTCTAATTGCAGAATCCTTTTTAGAAGTTACCCAAGATGAGTCTGTCACATTTTCCATCTAGCCTTACTTGAATTACTATTTTAGATAGCTTGCAACAGCAAAAACATCTACTTAAATCATGTCTATACATTAATAACTTACCTAAAACGTTAAACAATTCTAACGAATAATTGTACAATTCCACGTTCATATCAACCTGCTGGAAAACTCACCTGAAAGCATTCTTTTCTATACATAACTACATAAATAGCACTTTCAGCTTTTTAGAAATTCCCACTGAAATAGGCAGCAAAATTATCATCAAGCACAACTCAACTGGTAATTCAGATTGCAACACAGCCCTTGGTCATCCTCACTTGGCACAGAGAGAACTCTCAGACTGCACCAGACATTCCTGTCTTACTCTTGTTTCTAACACAGAAGAATCTCTACTATGGAGAGATCTCAACTATGGACAGTAGTACAGCTGGTTTGAAATGAAAGAAGCTGCCCATCTTTAGGCAATTTTATACATAATGTATAGCTATACTGTTAAAAAAAAATATATATATATATAAAAACTTCCAAACATATATCCACATGGAAACATTGGCTATGTGTTTCCTTAGGATTTGACTACAAAAATCAGATTTTGTTAACTGTCCCCCAATATCTCTTTTTTTTCTTCTTTTGGGATGGCATTAAAAAGTTTAAACTAATCAATTGTTAAAATTTGATATAAGAACCTATGGCAGAATTTTCTTTACTTATGACAAAGTGCATTGAAAAATCAATATAAGAGCAAGTACCTCACAGTAATAATGAAAAGCCTGGGATTTATCACCTTCAGTATCATATAAATTCCCTAGCTTTGAAAGTACATGTGGATCAGTTGGTACTACACTGATCAACTGCAGGAGCCACTCTATGGCTTGATTGGGATCTTTCATGATCTGGTATCTGAGTTTTCTTTAGTCAAGGACTGATGCCAACGGTAGTTAGATTTACTCAGAATCCCTACTACTTTACCTAATGCAATCCATATGCTGAACACTTCACCAGTCACTGTAGTGTAGAGATGCAATGACATTTATTTTCCACACTGTTTTCATAATTTCACTTGTATCAGAAAGTATTTCTGTTATGTTAGAAGAAGAAAAGTATTCAGAGACTTTGGCTGCTCTTTCACCTTAGAACCACAGTGGGCTCAACAGAACTTTGGGCTCAGTGTTCCTCTGACACTAATCTTACTTTGACCTCCTCATTTATAAGAATGAAGCATGAGAATCAGGCCATTTATTTGCACCCTTTATAACTTGGCTAGTTTTTGCACTAACAGCATTTTGTTCTTAAGTGATTAGGTAAAACTGCTATTTGCAAGAACAGACGTTTGCCAGCAGGGGGGTTTCTGCCGTGTCTAAGCACAGCCCAGATGATTCTGGTCCAGAGGACAGAGGCAGCTTCAGCTGTAACTCAGCCTGCAGTGTGCTCTTCCCTCCTCAACAGCACAATGGCTCAGAGCTCTGCAGCAGGGTCAGCTGGACCTACTGCCCAATCTGCTTTCTCAGTTTCTGCTGCATCCTACCTGTCATGGGAGAAGCTTCTGAGAATTGGTGGAAAGCAGTTTTACACAGCAGTGGAGCAGAGAAGCTCTTCCCCAGATGGACACTCAGATGGGCCATTTATGCTGTTGTAAAGGGGCTATACATGGAATAGAGATGAGAGCCCTTTTGTATTTTTGGAGGTTACTTATTTTACTGACTAAAAAATATTTTTATTACCTACACTATTCTTAAAAGTGTAGTACATCAACTGGAATCTGCTCTGCCTTGGGGAGGATTTTATTACAGTTTGGACATCCTCAGAAGCATTGTTAAAGAAATTCATAGTTTAGAATATCACTGGTGATGTGCAAATCCAATCCCTTCCCTCAGCTTTTCAATCTTTTGAGCTTTTGCCGTGCTGGGAGACAATTATTTTCTTACACATACACTAACTAATCTGAAAATGGCTTTCAGAACAGAACTTCACATTTATTAGCTATGTAATTTTTTTCTTAAATATTTTACTTAATTGTGCTTACATCTACCACATTATTTTCAATTATATTTTAATAATAATAAAACCAGCAGCATTTTAAATATTCCATGACACAATTTAATTCTGAATGTAAATCTAATCCCTGCAATGTGGACAGTCTAAATGTTCTTTACTTGCTTCCCTGGAAATATTCAAGAAGGGTTAAGTTCTGGTCTCATTTCCACAAACAGCAGATAATAAATCATTCTTACTATAATGGACACCATAGTAAATTTCTAAATCACCCTGACATGACTGAAACGCATATTTCAGATTAAATGAGTTTACTAAAACCACCATTCCTCATCACAATCCAGAAAAAGATACATGCTTGCTAGCTGGTAAAGGACTTGGGCACTATTTGGAAGGATTGCATGGAGTTTCAGAAAACAATCCAAAGCTTCATCTATCCTGTTTAACTTCTTGTATACTAAACCTAAAAAATAAAGGTTACAGTATTAATATAATGAGAAACAGATTACTTCACCATATTAACTGAAAGAATAAGCAAGAAAAGCAAAATAGGAACACAGTATTTGGAGGTAGCACAACTGCCTTAACTTTAAAGGACTCTATAAGAGCCATACACAGAACTCTTACCAGCATGACCTACCAAACTGATAAACACAAGGAACGTGAACCCAATCAAAGACCAAGAACTTATGTAATCTCACTTTTTGAACAAGATGAATGAGAGAAAGGCAAGGCTTTTAAAGGAGAATGATGGTTTAATAATGCTGAAACTGGTATCTTTTTAGTAGGTAGTATGAATTTCTTGATCTTCAAAGTAACTTATTGATCTTCAATTACTAGTAGATGTTGTTAACGCGGAATTTTTTTTTCAGAACAGACAGGCAGTACAAGTTAATACCTTGCTGTAACTAATTATTCAATAAAGTAATAATTCATACATATTTCTATAAGAAAACATTCAGACAAATTCTCAGAAACACTAGTGTTACCTTCAGTCAAAAGCTAAATCACCAAAGCACCTGTGACTTACCAAGGTTATACAGTGCTTCAGTGCATAAGGAATCATTCCTGAGAGCTTCCTTATAAAATTCAGCTGCTTTTTCACAGTCTCCATTTGCAAAAACAGTATTTCCTTTGTTAGTTAGAGCTGCTGGATTGTACCTATCAGAATTTACAGCTAAATCTGCATAGTTTGTTGCTTGTTCCAATTCATTCCCCTACGTGAACAAAACAAACATTGTATTAGCCATTTGTCAGACAATTTTCTTGCAGCTGTGCCTTCTTACAGGAATTTCAGAAGATTGAGAATGAAAAAAACCTCCATTATTCAGTCCTAAAATATTTCTTATATTAGGTAGATCATCTCTTTCACGTTTCAGATAACACTTGACGTCTTGCCACTCTGTCCCATTCAGTCTCCAAGCTTTCTTTGTCGTAATAAAGTAGCAGTTATTAAAAAATAAAAAAAAACCCAAATCCATACCCTATAAATCTCATACACAAACACACCTGCCTAAGCTACATACTTCACATGTTCCTGAAGTTCAGCCAGGGTCCCCAGGGCCAGTGTTTTAAATCTAGCCACGAAGCTTCTGCACAAATCCAACTGCTTGTGTGCTTCTGTGGCCTGAGGCTCAATCTCACTCTTCTTCTCACCAACAGGATACAAAAGAATCCAATCCAAACTTCAGCTGGTGCTCCAGAATAACTACTCCAAGGTGCAGAGCAGTTCTTCTTGTTTACAGAGATCATTTAGGCAGACACAAAAATTGCTACAAAAATACAGAGGTTGCTACATAAACTGCAATTCTTAACTAGTTTTGGTGAAGTAAACACTTACCAAATAATAAAGGAATGAAAGGTTTGTTGCAGCTGCACTCTTTACTCTGCTATCCTTTTTTTCAAACATTTTCAAAGTCTCCAGTGCCTAAAAGTAATATGGAAACAACTTACTTCACACTGCAGCAAGCTTTTTCCAAAAT
This sequence comes from Vireo altiloquus, assembly GCA_013396875.1. Lineage (NCBI taxonomy): Eukaryota > Metazoa > Chordata > Aves > Passeriformes > Vireonidae > Vireo > Vireo altiloquus. The sequence continues at coordinate 1,357,261 of VZRF01014176.1, read as the reverse complement.
CCCTTCAGAAAGCATTGATAAACTTCGCAGTAACAAACAGCTGAAATTATCAACTCATATCCTCACATACATGATAATTACTAAAGCTTGTAACACACATTTGTGAGCATGTACACACAAAACTGTATCTGTATTACATACAATAGTAATCTTCATCACAAAATTTCAATATTGGCTATTTATTTCCTATCCAAAATTTAGATTGGATAAGGCTACTGTGAACTACATGTAACTGACAATTCTATAAATACAAAACACAATGTTAGATTATTTTCTTTTAATTTAGTCAACTAATTATAATTCTCATACCTATTTTTCTAGTTCTTTAAGCAAACACAAATGAATTGACACAAAACCCTTATTAAAAAGCTGAAAAAGAATACACTATATAAAAAAATACACACCATAGTGTAGGACTGGATTTCAGTGCCTTTGTTTTGTGTAGTAAGATGATGACAATTGTCTAAGCTTAGGCAGAAGTCAAATGTGAAGCTTAAGGCCAGCAGATTTTTTTAAAAACTTTAACATGAAAACTAAATTTCATAAACTTCAAAATAAAGATGTTTATAGACAAAACATGATCATATTTATAGCAAATAAACTACAAAAAAAAAAACCTCTGAAATAAAAGGCAGCTTTTTCTTTTCATTGACTGTGAAAAAACATTTGTAACTGCAGACTAAATTATTAAAGAAATCCATCTTCCTTATGCTAAATATTTATATTAACACAGTTAGAATATCATAGTGAGCCCAGTTCCATCATCTATTACAACATAGATGTGGCAACCACAATTTAGCCATCAACATTAGCAATTTGAAAGTTCCCTTCCTCCTTTACATGAAATCTTTAAGCTGCTGTTTACATATCAAACTAACTGCATGACACTTTATGTCAAACACCAAAACAAACATAAAGAGAAGTTTTGACTGTCATACATAGTTTTCACAGTTACTCTACATAAAAAACACAACTGTATTAATGATGTGTAAAATGACAAAATATATACAGCTAAATGTAGTTCATTGATTTAGTCAAACGCATTCCACCCAAGAACTATAAACTACCAATGATCCAAATACTCTCCTAATAATAGAAGATTCTTTAAAAATACACCAATTTCAACCGAGAAAAGCATTTCAAAAGTTAGGGTCTAGATTTTGTTGTCTCAGAAATGTAAGAATTGTGACTAAGATAATTTAAAATTTATATATATATATATTTGTGACTTTCTCCAAAAAGAGAATGACCCCAAATATTTCCAGATGTAACACTACTGAATCTGAGGTACTCTACTCTTAACCAAAGATTTGCTTCTTCATGGAATTAACTTTTAGTGAATTTAGAGCTTTACAGTTCAAAGATACAATAGGAAATGGCTTTTCAGAAAGTATCTGATTTATTTACCTTTGCTTTTACTGCTAAATGTCACCTTTGATGATAAAGATTGGACAGAAGTGCCCTTTTCCTGTATAATGAAAGTTTACATGACTCTGAACTCAATTCATCTATTGGTAAATTTTGTTGCAGGTCTCTTGCACCATTTCAGCAATTACAAGCCCTAGGATGAAAATCCATACGCAATACTCCTTTTGTCTTTGTAAAGCTGCACTGCATCATCAGTTACACTTAAAGATTTCTAAAGAACTTCTAACTTTCTAATCCCAAAAATAACTATTACTTAGGTTCAACAATCAAAACATAGACTATCCAAACTACACTTCGTGACTTTCTTTCCGTGTATCTAAATTATTTGCTTTAAAAAGTTAAACTTCAAAGCAGCTTGCCTGACTCTAGCAGGGTGTGCCAGAGATGTTAAGGAGATGCATGGTTAACCTGTAGAATTTTGTTTTAAAATTAATTTTCAAAGTTTTTCTTTGATATTTAAAAAATGTAAAATGTGTAACACACAAACATAACATGGTAGTTTTCCCCTTTAATTTTATTTCATATTTTAGCTGCAAGGACTGTTTTAAAATAACATATTCATTATGATGAACCTATACTCAAGCCCATTATAGTAACAGGAGAAATCTATTTTAGTTTGCTTTGGTTTTTTTTTTTAAACACAATAAAACTTCAGCCTTGGAACTGAGCATTTGAAAAAGTTTCCAGTCTTATTCTTCAGCCAAAGGTGTGTTTAGCAGGTGCTGAGTTAGTAAGCATATGAACAACATTCAGGATGAATGCAAATGTCAGATGCAGTTTTATTAGATCAAAACAAATATGAAGATGCTCTGCAATCAACATTCTGCAGTCCCACTCTACTATAAAGTAGTTCCAGTGCAGGTTAAAGGTCTTCTATCACATAATCCAAGTAAAAAGAGTTTATTCTCTTACTCCTAACTTCCAACACACTTTCTTCTCTCTCCATTGAAGTACTCCACAAAACATCACCAACATTCTCTATATCTCATTTTATCTCTGAGAACTGATTTTAGTCTTTTTAATCTATACTGAACATTAACAGGAAATCACTAAAAATTACCACTGAAACAATAAATTGAGATCGTAAGACTTTTTACCTACTTGTAACATTCTCACCCTTCAAAGCTATCATCAGTAAAGCTACCAGATTTGCCCAAAACTTTGCAAACTCTCAAGCTGCTTCCTGATCTCAGAACAGCTTTCAAGGTTTTGGCTGGCATAGTAAATTCTTTTCATAAAAACTTGTATGGGGCACTGTTTTGGGCTTGTGCTGGAAACTGTTGATAACACAGTCTTAGTTATGCAGGGCTCACAGTGAAGTCAAGGCCTTTTCTGCCTTTCACCCCACACCACAACTGAATGGACTGGGGGTGCACAAGGAAATGGGACAGGACACAGCCATGGCAGCTGACCCCAGCTGACCAAAGGGATGTCCCAGACCATAGGGTGTCATGCTCAGCATACAAAATTAGGGGAAGAGGGAGGAAGAGGGGACATTTGGAGTGATGGTGTGTGTCTCTCCAAGTCACCATTAGGCATGATGGGGCCCTGCTCTCCTGGGGATGGCTGAACACCTGCCCACCCGTGGGAAGTGGTGAATGAATTCCTTGGTTTGCTTTGCTTCTGCCTTTATTTTTGCCCATGAGTTTCCTCCCTTTTACTCTTCTGATTCTCTCCCCCATCCCAGCAGGGCAGGGAGTGAATGAGACTGTAGTGCTTAGCTGCCAGCTCAGGCTAAACCACAACAATCAGACATGCAGTATAATACAGGATAACTCTTGCTGTATCTACAGGGAAGGAGAAGAGGACAAGGCAGACAGGAGAAGCAAGAGCTGCTCAGAAAACCAGAAAAGCTTAAATATGAGAAGTAAAAGCAGGCTGAAATTAAGCCTGTGGGCGTGTGTGCATCCCTCCAAGCTGTGAGAAGGTGAATGACCTGAGAACATGACAGATTACAGCTTCAGCTCTTATTTTGCTGTATATGATCTCCTGTAATTCTTGCCACTCATGCACAGCTGGGGACTGCTATATTCCTTCTTATTTATCAAGCATTCCTATCAATGAAGGTACTGCCCAGTGCACGTTAAAAGAAAACTGGTCAAATCCTGTCAGATATCTGAGTTTGTACAGATGAAGCTGTTTTTTAAGTACTGACATTTCAAACCAAGCCTTGCACTCGATGGAACAACAAAAGAGCCAACTAAAGTATAAGGACAATTTACAGTATTTTAGGGCATGGTGTAGAACATGAGGAACAACAAGAACACCAGAGCATAAACAGTAACTACACACAGCAGGTGCAGCTGCATATATTCTGGTACTATAGTCAACCTAATTGAGAGAAAGATTCAGCTCCTATTAATTGTAACATCCTCATGCTGATTAGCAACAGGGTCTTTCTAGGCTCTATTGACTGTACTGAACTCAACTGCAATGACAGCTTGGACACCGAGTGAAGATGACTAAATTTAGGCATTTTGGTTGTGAAATGCACTGCATTCCCTCTAACTTCCACAGCAGAAATTTCATTTAGATAAAACTTTTCTCTTGCCAGTGTTTTTATGAAGTTACTTTACTGATCAGCATCAAAATAATTATTGTTTGCATAAATCATACTTGCCCTTGCCAAAAAATTATGCTCTCACTAACAAAGGTATCATTACAAATGAAGTATTGAAAAGTACTAATGTGAAGAGTTACTATACCTGGTTAAAATTATGTTGCCTCAAGTAAGTAGTGGCTTTATTTATTTCCAGATCATTGGCTAATTCTACATAGTGGGAAGCTTTCACCACATCAACACACCTGCAACAGAAAGCAAAACACAAAGATAAACAAAATGCATCTGTGCAAATGCCTCCAAGTTACATTTTTTTCAGCTAATTTGCTTTCTGAACTGAATTTTCTTAGCTAATCTTTCTTCACAGTGGCAATCTGATTAAAAATACTTGTAAAAATACTTCGGTCCCTAATTATAGTATCTCTGCTCTCTTTTTTAAAGTCAGCTGCCTAAATATCACTTTATTTTCCATCACTGAGCAATACGTGATGTCAAAATCTGACTAAAATAATTTTTCAAGCCATTTTCTTTGGCTACATTCTATAAGGTGGTTTTTCAAATTTCATCTCCTGAGGCATATTACCAAACCTATAAAAAAGATTAGTGAATAAAGCCAGAGAATACAGACTGCATCCCTGAGATACATCATAATAATAAAGTCATAACAATAAGTCTCTTTCTGGTCATCCCCCAGTTATTTGTAGCTTAGGGTCTTCTGCAGAACAGAAGGCAGCAGACACTTCGGATGTTCCCTCACAGCCCCAATCTTCCAGGGTTTGATCATTTGACATAAGACCTTTATTTATTGTATGCATATCCTGTTCTCTCACTTGGAAAAGAGGCACAGTAAATGAACAACTTGTGGGATTCTTCCTTAATCCCTTTCAGTATTTTTTTAACTGGTGGAAAACCACCTTCTTTCCTTCTAATACTTGGCTATTTTGCCAACAAACTACCTGCTGCTATAATTGGTTTGGCACGTGGACAGTCTTTAGACAAATGCCTTTTACGCTAGAGGAGAAGTTATAATAAAGATAGGTTATTTCATCTTTTATTACAGATGTCTTTGCAACATCAAAAAGCATTTTCAACTGTTACTTCTAAGATCTTTTAACCATAAAATGCAATGAGATCTAACTATCCGACTGTTCTTTATGAAATATGACAGAATAGTCCCAATATTATGTCACATTTTAAATACAAGTTATGAACTCTGAAGACTATTTGTCCCCACTTTATTTCTCTAAATAAAATGAATTTGATTAAAAGTACATTTAATACTTAGAGGACCCATAATAAAGTTTATAATTAGGAAAACTAAGCCCAAGCTGCTGGTTAAACTTCTTCACTGGGCTTGAATACCTCATCTTAAAATGACAAAGAGTAAATCTGTCCTGATACACAAAAAACAATCACACATCTCAGCAGAATTTTTTCAATTAGCCAGAACAGATTTGAGAGTGTGGTACTCCATGCTAAGTATTCTGTGGATAACACAAGGAAACTGGGTATCTGACAATCTCTTTCCGTTTTTCTGAACAAAAACTGAGACACAAAGCAAACAAATTTGACTTACTCATGCTAACAAATTCGAAATTAGAAAACAACAACCTAATTTTTCACAAGACATATTGTTTAAGAATGGCAGAAGTAGGGAAATTATAAGATTATAATGATTATTAAACCATCAAACACCACCTTGTGGACTCTAGCAGACAATACATGTCTGTGTGAGAGATTATTTCACATTAGTATTAACAGCTTTCTTAGTGAATTATAATTATAGGACCTGCAAAATTTGAGAATAATCCTAACAGGCCATAAACCCCAGGAAAAGGACAGTCCTCTTTTCCCATCAAACATTCTTCACTGCCCAAACACTAACATGTATGTTAGTAATACTGGGCCTGCAACACACAACATTCATTTGCATACATGTTATTTTCCAGTGCTATTAAAATACAAACAGTATCAAAGTAAGCCCTTATAATAAAAAGCTAAAAACAAATTTTGGAAAGGTTATACTATTAATTTTTATACTGTCATTATATGAAGCATGTCTAACTGAATTTGTTTTAAAGAGAAGCATATTCTGCTGTAGAAAACACTGCAGAGAGCAAAAGCTAAGCTGTAAATTGAAAAATAAAGTCCAAATTATGAACTGTGTCAGCAGCCTATCACTATGTTTATAATGTTTATATTAATTTATCAATGTTTATAAACATTAAGTTTATAACTGAAATTCAAAGAAACCTTTCTTAAAACTTAGATTCCAGTTTTATATGACTCTATGGAGTGTTCAAAAAATTCTTAAGCACCCCAAGTCTTCATTATGATCTTTTCAACCTTACAGTAAAGACTAACAATCACTGCCTTCAGTATAGCATTTCTCTACTGAGACTTTTAAAAGCTTTTCAATTTTGAAATTGAATTTTCAAATTCAATTGAACTTTTAGAAGCTCTTTTTGTGTGAATTCAGAACACTGCAAAATGTAAAATTAAGAGTAGACTTTTGATGATAAACTACTTTTTAACACAGAATACATTCTAATGCTTTGTTTTGTTTGAGGGCAGACTTAAAATAGCCTGGATGCTGTGTCTGAGACACACAGAGAATCGTGTTTCCCAGGCTGCTTCTGTCTGTGAACTGTTTTCATAACCAGCACAAGAGATTGACATAGTTTAGACAAAAAGAAGCTGCACTTGACACTTACCAGTCATAGCCTACTGCAAAGGATGTCTCGATTGCTGGTGCAATGAGTTTAGCAGCTGTCATGATGTATTCCTCTGCCAAGGCTTTCCTAAAGAAAAAAAAAAAAGAAGCACAATACAAAAATATGAAAGAAATCCTTCACTGCGGGGGTGGTGAGCCAATGGAACAGGGTGGCCAGAGGAGTAATGGATTTCTCATCCCTGGAGGTGTTTACAGCCACGTTGGAGGGGCTCTGAGCAACCCAGTCTAGCAGGAGGTGTCCCCAGCCATGGCAGGGGTGCTGGAACCAGATCATCTCCAAAGTCCCTTCCAACCCAAACCATTCTATATTTGCCTATGATTCTATGTCACCATTTCAAAAACACGTATAGAAAAAAACCCAAACCAAAACATGTTCTTGCTTCCTCCTGCCCTCAGGACAAATCTCAGTGGTCAATGTAACCAGTTTCCTGTTACCACTACTCCCCTGTACCTTGATTAAGGTCTTAATTTTTTCTGTTTTCCTTTTACTGCACACTAGTTGTATTTTTTAAAAAACTCAAACACTACAAGTTTTAAGCAGTGTAACATGTAACATTTGGGGTAGATACTGCTTTAGGGCAGTACACTAAACTGAGTGATCCAACCAGTTCTTCTGAGCATGTCTGTTCCTAAGAGCTGGGAGGACACTTTTGTAACAAGAGCAGTGGACAGGTGACAAGATCAATAATCCCTTCAGAAGTTAAAATTCAAGGCACCACAGTCAACAAAGCATAGAGTTCATCATTACCTCTCACGTTCTATTTGACTTAAACTGTCATTTTTAATGGCTTCAATCAGTAGATTTGTATGTAGATCATCCTGGAGGGGAACAAAGCAACTGCAAATTATGCCAGTATGAAAACATCTTAATTATTTTATAGACAGTATGACTGCAAACATAAATTGATGCCAAATACATCGTTTATAATGTCACTTACTTTCCATATTTGAAAAAAGCTAGCTTCAGTTTAAAGTAGTTTTCTAACCACATATTCTGAAATTTGGCATTACAACTACTTCAATCCTGTTTTTCTGCTCATGTATGTTGTCACAGCTCACGTTAAGGTTGTTAACAGATGTAGTTCACGTCGTGTGTCAGACCAGGAAGGCTGCAGAGCACAGTGAGAATATTCTCATGCTTAAAAACAAACATTTGCTGAACTGCTCTGGTATTCAGCAGATGAGGACTTGTGCTACCTCCTCCTTACAGTAACTTGCATGATCATCCAATGGTTTCTATCACACATCTCTGTTAGCTCTAAAAGAAGGGTACGGGTAGGTAGCCATACCCTTCCTCATTTATTGAGGATAGATCACAGATTCATACAAAATAAAGACCAGAAGGAAACTGTGATCTTTTCTGACATCTTCATTAAAAAATAGATAATTTAGAATGTCTGTTAAAACTGTAGCTTGCCTACCCTTAGAAACACTTCTGCAGTCTCAAGGCTTTCTTCCAATGAATGATCTTACACAGCCCTCAATAAATTCAAGAGCTTAATGATCCTTACTCTTACATAATTTCTAATACAATAAATTATATAAAATGTATTAAATTATATACATCTATATCAATAAATGTATCTATATGCTTCATACATTAAATTCTATTTCCTTATGCTATGACAACAGGAAACAACAGCTACTCTTAAGCTGCAAACAGTTGGAAGATTAGTTAGATATCTGCTCTTTAGGACTGAAAATGAAAGATTTGCATCACTGAAAAAAAGACTGCTAGCAGAAGATAAAAGGCTTGATCTTTCTATAGAGGATTTTTCTAAGAGGAACCCTAAACCTATTAACTATTTTTTCCTCTCTTTAGCATCCTGGAAAGTCAAAGGAAGTCCAATAAAGTCTAATAAACTAAAATAAGCATCTGTAAATGTCACTACAAATTTCTTCTGCAAAATAACACTACAGTATTACAAGTTTTATAAGCACTCACTTGAGGAAACTTGCATTAACCCACTCATTGTTTTTCTCCCTTTATTTTACCTCATAAATATTCTATTACAATTTTATATAAATGAAGATGGTAAAGCAGTAAGTGAGCTATGTAAGTAAGCCCAAATGAATTTCAACAAAATCATTATGAAAACAATTGTGTGGTGTGGGTTTTATGTACATCATATCTTTGGAGGAAAAAAAATTTAAATGTTCTCTCATTATTTTACACATCTGCCCAGTACTGCCACACTAAATTCATGCTGGTAAAAAAGTTATTTTAGACACTAAATACACATCAATTTCCATATTCAGTACAGCCTAAGCATTCAGCATCTCTCCCTTTCTCCTGATTTACTATACAAAGACACAGTTTATTTTTCTCAAACTTACATTTAATAAAATGTATTTGTCTTCATAATCCACGTCCAACGGAACTTCGATCAGGTTTTTGAAGGCTTTCTTCATTTGCTCACCATTTCCAACAGCAAAATAACATAGGATCAGGTTGAAGCCTGCCTTCAGGTTTGGGGATATGGTCATTATTTCTTCAAATGAAGAAATGGCATCAAAGTATTGGCCAGTTTTAATAAACGCTACTCCAATATTTTCCATTATTTTTATCCTAAGTAAGAAATCAGGTTTAGGTTATATTTTTAACTACTAAATCATATAGTATCCAAAACTTGTACTTCATAACCATGCCTCCTAGAAGAAACTCACCTCATCTGTTTGTGGGAACTAGTAATCTGGTCTAGAGCCATACGGTAGAATTTAATAGCTTTGGAATAGTTCCGTTGTTTTAAATATATATTTCCCATATTTACCTTCAGTATACCTATCAAAAGGAGTCAGTGAGTTAAAACATTTTAAAATTGTTTCAAAGTGACAGAGTAGAACAACTTCTTAATGAATTTATCTTCATTATAGGATAGCAGTGTCCCTTTAAAGCAGCACTGCACAGAACTGCCTTCTGTGAATTTAACTCAAGAGAAGATGAGAGAAAAAATGAGAGAGAAGATGAAGTACTGATGAAACTTCAAATAGAACTATCATGTAAGATGCATTCTGATTTTGATTGTAAATTGAGAGATGAAATAAAGATTATTTACAGTGCTCTCCAGGAAGACAGCTGCAAATAAGCATCTCTGATAAAATACACCATAGGAGTCTCAAAGATATGCAAAATACTAAAAGATGCTTTCAGGACGGAAATGTCAAGTCAAAAGAGAAAAAAATTAGTACCAGAGAAGAACACACTTGTGGTGTGTCATGTCACATGTGTGTGGCATGAGAAAATTATATATTTGTCTTTAGTTTAACTTAGTCTATGGGAAAAAAAGACTTAATGAGTCAGTATAACTCAATGTGGTTTGGCTCACCGAGTCAGAGACTGTATCTGTCACCCACTCTGACTGGCAGACATGAGGGCTAAGTTCTCTGGGTACCAACACCATGCAGATGCAATCCTCATTTTCAATGCCTGACAAAGAATTTTAATCCACTTTGGAGTATAACCTACCTCCACTGCTGAACATCTTATTCTTCACTATAACTTGGTAAGTAGTCAGTGCTTCAGCATACATTTCATTAGCAACATACTGACTGGCCAGATTGAGAAGAACCTATAAAAAAATGGAATTACAGGTACAAGAAAATACATTGTCCTCTCAACAGTAATAACCTTGAATCACAGTGGATAATTTCAAATTAATTTTACCCTGGAACTATTGTCTTTACCACTTGTAAGCATCTCATCTTTAATGTTCCTTTGTTCTTGCAAATTAATATAGAGGAAACAAGTTATAAGCTAGTTATTCTAGGTAATTCTTTTATTTTTGAACATAAATTACTAGCATTCAAAGTCATGCTACATGGGCCTTACACCTAAGTAAACACAATGCTATAATGCAAGGTTATTAAAAAATATTCCTACAAGATAATTCTCAGAAACTGTGTGTAATTTATGACTCCCAACATGTGGAAAATTGTCCTAATGGCTGTGGTCATTCAGTTTAGAAAATGAAAATTTTTCCAAATTGTTGTTTCACAACAGATGTTCTGTTGGTCTCAGGTAAAATACCTCTGCATTTTTTCCACAGCTTTACTCTGACCTTCATGGTAAAATAAATTACCAGATCTGCCTAATTCAATATATTAATTGTTAATAATTGTCTCTACAGCACTACCAGGGATATGAATTTAAATACACTTCAAGTATTTTTATGTATGTTGTACCCTTTTTAAAAAAAAAAATTACTATTTGAAAACCAGAATGTAAATCTAGATACCTGATTTAAGATTCAGGAATATTACTGTATGCTATTTAATGTAATACATTCTTTGTCACTTTATGGTTCAATTTAAAGGCAGCATCTGATCTTTCCTGTTTCTCCTCTCAGCATATTACATTCTCCAGACTATTTATTTCTGAAGTACAGGGTCTACATCTGCTATATTTTGATATGCAAGTTTTACATGTGAGTAAATATCTGCAATTCATGGGAATTTTTCTCCACTTAACATAGACTACGTGGTTTCTCTGGTGCTTGAGATTGCATGGGAATGGACTCGATAACATAAATGGATCTTCTCTGGTACACTGCCAGATGCATTACAACACAGACACACACACACTTCAGGAAACACTGACAATTCTGTTCAGGAGGGTTTTTAGCAACATTTCAGTCACTGAAGATTTCTAAGCACTTACTGTGTAAGTGAGGTCTAAGTTGATACTTTCTGGAGGAGCAATTTGTTCACGTTGTCTCAACAATTCTCTTTCCTGTCTTCCAGCTTCTTTTGCTTTCTCCAGAGCCTTAAATAAAATACTAGAATTTAACAGTGCCTTGAATCTTACCAACTTGAGATGACAAAAATACATTCAAAACAAGTATGAAGAGAATACACTCATGTCTATTTTCTTTAGATGCACAGCCTGCACCAAATGCCTGAAAAAAAGGCACTCTAAGCCACCAAAAGGTTTTAATTAGCAATAGGCAGATATACAGTTATCTAAGTCTGCTTAGCTGTATAATTACGTACCCAATTATAACCTACAGATTGGTGTCAATGCCCTCTGAACAAGTAATGCTCTTGGTCTGACAAGTCCCATTAGCAGTCCTGTGTGCCTTCACAAGGGTGCAATGATAAGAAAGTAATGGTTACTACTCAAGGTGGCTATTTGGAAGCCAGAAGGTGAAGGAAGTACTTCAAGATATAGTTTGATTCCTAGTCTGTATGATAGAAGGCAAATCCAGCTTGGCTATTTTATAGATAATTAGTTGGCAACTTTGATAACTTTTGCAGGAAAATGGATATTCTACTGGACCTATCAGAAACAAACATCCTAGAGGACCCCTGGAATGGTCTGATACAACCTACATAAGAAACAACATTTTGACATCAAGCGCATTCTTAACCATACATGAAAGAGGCTCAAGAAAAGTAACAAAATAGATTGGTTAATTAGCCACTACTCAGTGGCATAACATTCTCTAGTATCCTCTGTAACAGAACAAATACATTCAAACTGTCTATTGGAAATAGTTCCTTATCCATAGTAACCTTCAATCATATCTAGAACTGTTAAATGTTAGCTACCCTGGGCCACAACTGTGCCAGTACAACTAATTCATCACAACCATCTGAAGAGGTCAGTGGAGATAGGGGGAAAGGAATTTTTGTAACACTGAAATCTTAACAAATATATATTCCAGAAATAGAGCTCCTATCTTTTTTTCAGCAAAGGAAGGTATCACTAGACTAGAAGAGTCAAAACCAAGTTAGAATTGAAATTATTAAAATAATTTTAAACATTTGACTGTAAGTTAGTCTGAAACATCTATCTACACAAATTAAAGCAGAAATGAAGTGAAATTCAGAAAAACTACCAATTTCAAGTCTCCACAGCCATTGGCAACACAGCTTTCTTCAACCAGTTCATTCACTTTTTTTTCCAACTGCCTCATCTTCTCTTCTAAACTAAAATGAAAATAAGGACAAAATGATTAACACTAGTAATGTAACTGCAAACACTAAGCTTTTACACACTATATTCTCAATAAAACAACACAATGACATATCACATGTCACAACTAGCTGGTTTTCCCATCAACAAAAATATTGTGTGAAACTATGCCTAGAGAAGATTGTCCAAAGATATCATATTTACAATTTTAATTTGAGGACAGAGACCTCAGGAAATATAAATCCTCTGACAAGAACAATATAGACAGGCAAATTTCACGAACCAAATTTTTTCAGGAGAAGTAACGAGAAAACAAGATGAGCTTTCATATCAAACACTAATGAAATTAAATATGACATTAAAAATAATTAATTGAACCTTTATTTGCATCGATAACTCTAAAGCATTGCTTGCAAATGCAGATTATAACAAAAAGTTGTGGTATTTCTAGACTTTTTCTACTGCTAAATAACCAAACATTTCAGTAGGATTCCCAATTCCTATAAAGCAACATTTGGGGCACACAACTTTGTCATTGAAAAGCTCAATGACTTTCTGAGTGAACTACACAACACTCACACTAGCCTGCAAGATTCAGCTCAAATGATAAGCTCAACAGGAACAGGGAGAAAGAGCAGGCAATTCTCCTAAGTTCTTCCCAAACAGCTGCAAGAATCATGGTGTTCCTTGCCTGTCACACACACTTTCATGGTTCTGCACAATTCTATGTAAGTATCACAGCATTTGTGTGGCAACAGCTACACCCGGGCTGCTGAGCTAGTCAGAACCAGAAATCACTGAAATCAGATGTTCCTGAAAGTCAGTGCAGCTGCTCCAGCAAGCCAGCCAACCACAATGCACAAATGTTTGTGGCATTATTCTACCACATTCAGAGTTCAGCCCCTTAAGGTTGGTGTAACTGCCTGGATGTTTTTAAACTCTAGTAGCAGTTGGTTTTCTGTTGCTGTTTATGCTTTGAAAAAATGCAACGCAGAACTGAACAAACCTGTCTGAAGTTTTCTTTTCCAGAGGTGAAGCAGGACCTCTTGGTTGGCCAAGAGGATCAAATGAAGAACCTGCAAAATTAACAGAGTACTGAAAACTGCAAAATAACATCTCCCTGTGGCAGCTGGCGACTTCTACAAACCATACCTCTTGCAGCTGCCTTACTGTAACCTGCAGCTTGCACTGCTGTCATTGGTCGAGAAACCCCATCCTCAAATAAAGAAGAAGATATATTAAAATAATCTCACTAAAAGTGATGTTGTAGACAATACAGACATAATTATTTTTTTATATATTCTATATATATTATTTTAATGACAAATTATTCATTGCACGTTAGTAAGTGTTAGAAAGTACTACACTGGTATTGCTTCCAACTCTGTGCTCAAATAAAATATACATCACTACCCTCATGCTTTCTGACAGTACTATGTCCAAAAAAGGACAAATTAAAAGTGTAGTAATTTGTATAATTTAATGAACTTCTAAATACTCCTATCTAACACTTACCAGAAAAATTCATTGTTCCAAATGAACATAAAATATAAATATTGGAACTTTTACCTGTATACTTCCTGTCATAGGTCTTCCCATAGATGAAGGTAAAGTGGCCTTTGACTACAAAAATAAGTAAATTGTTTGAAATTGTCATTTACAAAGCATAAGAAGTCTATGTTACATTTTCTCAACACTAAATTTTAAAAGTTGAGCTAACTGTCACATAAATTCATAACAAAGGTTCCATTTATGTTACTCATATGGAATATACTGCCAGTGCCTGGCAGACTAAAAGGTGTTGAATACTTCAGTTAGCACAAATTCACAATAAGGTTTTCTTATGTATTTGGATATTTCTGTCAGCTCTTTTAAAAAGCAGTAGATAGAAAATTATCAGAGGCAGCAGTACTTTCCATTACTAAATCATTGAAATTGCTATCTTTAAATTGAACGAGTAATTTACTCAAAATACTTCAGTAAAATTCTGTGTAGAGCTGATAAAATCTGTCACTGTACTAATCTTTCAAGCTATATTTTCATGCAGATTTATTTTGGCAATAAATACAGATACACTTTCTAACTATCAACAGATATCTTTTCTATTTCCTGAATGTCACATACTGTCCTTCTGTGTAAGTGATAAAAATGTAAAGAAATAAATGTGAAATATTTATTAGTAAGTACTTAAGTTTGCTACAGACAAATACATAAAGCTCCAGGCCATGAAAAGGTATTCCCTTAATTCCCACTCAGAGGCCTATGTTTTACTATTATATTCACAATCCACACACATCATGATTGCTTTTCAATTTTATTGCTAAAGATGTTCATCATCTTTAAATTAATCATACATTAGCAAGGATTTTTGTGTAGAAAAAGCAACTGTGGAGTGAAAGATAAAGTGGTCTGGAGTGGATAATGCTTTGGAAGTTTCCAGCTTTGCTACTGCAGATAAACATCTCAGTCTTTATGATCCCAAGGAAGAGCTTTTTTGTGCACTCATTTAACAACACAGCTTTTCCCCTTAATTTGTACTACACTAAACATCTGCAAATACAACTGCCAAGAAAAAGCAGTGTCCAAAGTCTGAGCAACCTGATCTAGTTGAAGATGTCCCTGCTCATTGCAGGGGGATTGGACTAGATGATGTTTAGGAGTCCCTTCCAACTCAAACCATTCTATATAGTTCTAATACATCCAAAGCAGGTAACAGAAGGTTGAGAGTAAGGGTTGTATTTCAGTGACATAATATAATTCAGGTGTTCTTGAAATTGTTAGCCAGCAAACTTGCATGAGATTTACAGCCATTTGTTGTCCCTTTTTTGTCATAAAACCTAAGGAACATTATATCCAAAAGCATTGGTTTTTCAAATTTTACTGAGTCAGGCTAACAGATATAAAATTTATTGGAATAAGGGGGCATTTTAGTCTGGTTTGTTAAGAGTTACAACAGGCTAGGTATATCAAAAAACACAACCAGCTTTTCCTGAATTAACTAGAGGTGTTTTAGAGTCCGTATTCTTCAAGACTTGATTTCACCTTAACTTTCAGAAAACTTTCCCAAGCCCAAATAACAACTTTTTCAGTTCTCCCTGCAAGGGAACCTGGTTAATACCTTGGACTCTAATGCTTTGTGCAGCACAGAAGATTTGCAGCATGGTTCAGAAGAAAAGAAAAACAACCAGTAACCACGCCTAGACCAAGTGCAGATTTGTAAATTAAAACTAATGAATAGATGCAGCTCACTGGAAGTAAATCCTTAATTTAAAAGAGCTCACTTTGTGCATGGAATTAAAGGGTACATTTATTTTTTTGTAAATGACATTTTCATTAAGGATATAACAGAAAAAAACCTGCCCCAAATCCAGTTGCTAGAGGTCTTGGACTTGATGTACCAGGGATTTTGGCTGTCACCTGGGTGGGAAAAGAAAAGAACCAAACAAAAAAACCCCACCAATTAAAAACCATATGTGTAAATTATTAGTGTTTCTACATGGTAAGATCTACATTAACACGAAGTGTCTTAAAAGGTACTTACAGGGGGTTTTCTTCCATGACTTGTCCTTGCTGCCTGTTGAAAAGCTACATCATTTTCTAAATCCTAGAAAAGATAAAGACATCAACCCTTTGAAAAGCACAACACCCAAACTCACAATTCCACAACCTTCAGACTACTGAAAGCAGATAGGTAAAAAATCAAAAACTCTCCACAAAATACTTGACTTGAAGATAACTAAACAACAGGTTTACTGACAATAAATTACAATGATATTATTTGTCTCTCTTTTTTGTATTTTAGATTAGGAAAAGTAAAAACTTGTTATTTTCTAAAAAAGTACAGAGGAAATAGAGCTGAAGTCATAAAACGTAACATGAATTTTTTTTCCATCCAAATGCTTATTATTTATGCTATTTCTGACTTTTGACATTAACAACTGCAATGCAAGACATTAAAACATCTTGTGCCTCTCAGGTCCTGCTGCAACTCCCATGAATTGGGCACTGGGGTTTCACACAAGATGCCAAGTCTTCCTAGTGGGTTTGGACCAAATGACATCACTGCTGTCCCAACTCCATCACACCAGCAGTTACCCAAAAGTGGTCTGCAGGGCTGCTTTAAGACATTGCAGATGCTCTACCCAATTGCACAGAGACCTGCAGGATTCCATTCTACTTTGAGCTCCTCCAGCAGCAGTACAGTAGGAAATCAATGACCTACTGACTACTCAGTAGCCTCTTTTGTCAGAAAACTTGCTGCTGCACGCAACCTGGGAAACAGCACATTGAATGTGTCTACAAATAATTATGATTTTATACTTCATAAATTCTAACCATTACAGCATCTTAGATCTGTTGAGATCTGCATAAGTATTTCATTGGAATAGAAAGCTATCAAAGAATTAACTATTCAAGAAGATCCCTGAGAAACTTCAGATGTTTCTTGCTAAATAAAGTAAATTTCACTTCAAAGCAGTTGTAAACTTGTACATTCCTGTACCTGTAAGTTCTTATACTTGTAAGTTAAAATGATATGTATGGGGAAGGTGAGAAACAGCAAATATTTTACCTCTGTGTCAAACATGGGATTATAATCATTGTAGCCAGAATAGAGATCATCTTCATTACTCTCAGGAGCCAGCTGCACATTTTGCATCATTTTTCTGTGAAACATTTAACATGCCAAATGTTATTTCGCTGGTTTTACAAAAATATTTAAACATGCAAAATATAAACAGTAGTAGTTTGGTTAGTCATAAAAACTAAGACTCACCTATAAACAATATTAAACGTCATTTAATGGATTTATATTTTTGTTTGTACTTACACCACTTATTAAAATTGTTTTAAAGATATTGATCATTAAAAACTAAATTATAGTAACAATTAACCCCATTACTACTTCTAGAATGGTATCTTTCCACTGTCAGCTACCTTAGGTTTAAGACAGCCCATATTCTAAAGTTACTCTTTATAGGCCAAACCACAGTAGTAAGTCTAATGAAAGATATTTCATCTTGCTTCAAATTTTCCTTTCCTTTCCTCCCTTCCTGCATTCTAACATCATTATGAAGCCATTTCAATTAAAATGGTTTTTAAAAGCTAGTTCCAAAGTCTTTCTGCACCAGTATTTCCCTGTCTAATACGGTGCGTCCACCTGGTGGCCCTTTCCTCACGGAGGGCAGACACTAAGGTGTCTCACTTTGCCTGGCTACCCGTTTTCATAAAAACCTCAAGAAGGCTACGTTTGATTTCATCGATATTATGAAATACATGCCCTNCCGCTCCCGGCGCGGGTTCCTTCAGCGGGGACCCGGCGATGTGCCCCGGAGCGGGGGCAGCTCAGGGCACGGGAGAGAGCCTCTGCTCGGCGGCAGCCAGGGCCCGCTCGGCGCTGCGGGCCGGGCGGCGTTGCCCGGGACACGGCGGCGGTCCCCGCATGCACCGCGGCCGGGAGGGGCGAGCCGCGGGCGGGGCCGGCGCTGCCGTGAGGGGCGGGCTTGGCCCTGCGGCCCGGGGGCGTGGAGAGGCCGTGCTCGCGTCGCTTCTGCGAAGTGCACGGCAGGAAAACTCCGTCAAGCGCCTGAATACGCGCTTCATTTCCAATCCAGTCGCAATCCAAAATGTCATCATTTCTTCCAATAAGCTGAGAAATCCGTTCTCAAAACTGAAAGGCTTAATTAAAAAAAAAAAAGAGGAAGTTGTTAAAGCTTCCCATATACCATAATCTCTGAAACGAAATAAAAAATTAAAATCCCTAATGTCTTATAAAAAGATGATTCTTCCTGCCATCTTTACTACTTTCTCGTGGTATTTTGGAAACCCCGACAAGTGTCAGCTGATTTGCCCACAGCAAATCATTATACTCTGGGAAAAGCTTCCTATGCCTAAATGGGAAACAGAATAGAACAGGGATCTCTGAACATGCCTACAGTATTTTTGAGAGAGAAAACATTTTATGAGACCAGTTGTAACTTATTTATGTAACTCACTGCCTTATGCAGATAGCATAAGCAAGCTGCAAAGGCAATATACAGTACAGTCAGAACACCCTTTTTATGGTCAGGGTTTGTGCTCACTATGCAATGTCAGGGCCTTCTGCTGGTCTCCTTTCAGCCTCAAAGTCCTTTCTGAAGAGATTAGTGCAGAGGATATGAATGAAAGGTCTTTCTACTCTGGCTCCCAACAAGTGATACAAAGATAACTTAAAGAATTATTAAGACATTATCGCTTCCTGCACTAACCTATTCACGTTCCATGCATAAACCACTTTCACACAGAAACTTCAGACTTGAGACCTTTGGACATGAGAATCTTTATACCTGAATTTTCTGGAGTACAAGTATTTTGCACAATAACAGACTTAGAGTGGGAAAAGTTTTCAGCTGCATTACTTGCCACAAATTATGAACTTCATCATAAGAAATACATATACAGTTATAGCCCCTCTTTTTCTGCCTGGGACTCCTCATGTGTAATTGAACCTACGGTTTTTAGATTTTTCTTGTTGTCTCTAGATGCATTAATATGCACCTGAGCAATAGGTAGATTCTGTGGTAAGAGACCTAGCTCTGCTATCCAGCATATCGGTATCAGGCACCTGGGCATACTGGTGCCCAGCCAGTTTCTGATGTTTCAGCCCAAAAATTTAAGACAGTAAAAAGAAGGCACTGTGATAAGGAGGCAGTGCATCTAATTTGTAGATGAGGTGATGCCAAGGCAATCCTGGAATCTGACCATGTTTGTATTGTCAAACTTCCTTACCCTCCAAAGTTTGGTGTATACACTCAGACTTAAGTGGTCCCTGGCCTGTATGGCCTCTGACCATACTGGGAACATGCCCTGGCCCAGGTCCTGAGCCTTGCATTCCAGCTGCTACTTTTGACATCCTCACAAGAATATGAGAGTCTCAACAGACTTTATTCATGTTTCTAAAGGCTATGTCAATCGACAGGGTTTTGGTTTTTTTTTTCTGGTGCTATGAAGTATAAATGTACTTTAATGCATGAAGATTTCACACAAACCCTCAAAATCTCAGGACCTTTGTGGCAACACAGGACCTTACTCATGGGTTGTGATCATAAGACATCATCTAACAAGAAGATGCTACAGGGAGAAACACTGTAATGGTGTAAGATGATGTAATTGTCTTTGTTGGCTAAATCCAGAGGGCAAGGTAGAACATGAAATTGCCACCAAAAAAAGTAAAGTAAATTTAGTATACAGTCCAAGTATATTGTATGCTGTAAATTCCTGGTCATTTTAGGTTGGATTAAGCCAGGACTGTCACTAAATGTCCCACATCAGTCTGGCATCAAGTTATATCCTTGTGCAGCTGAAGCAAACTGCTAATCTGTTGAGGTTTTCTCTCAGTCACCATTCAAGACATCAAGTACCTGATCCAGTGAATTCAGTGAAAATTTAGGACAGATTAAGGAGAGCATGAAGCTATATTCTTAAATAAGAATTTATTTGCCTTTCAATACACGGTGTGTCTATCTCTTTGCGGCAGTAACTTTGCAAATAAGGACTCAGGCAAACTCTTCCAGGGCCTACTGACTTGGGTTCAGGGGTTACTAGCCACTGTCGCCTGTTATAATCGCTGTTAGTGTGTACCTTTTATAATCACTGTTAGTGTGTACCTTACCCTTGCTTTGCCAGTTGAACTGGAGACTTGATCACACAGATCACATTGGTTTTTTTCTGATTGGTGTTTTTCTGAATTGAAAATGTAATTCTCCCATTATAATCTTTAAAAAAGTAATTTTCTAGTACTTAATCCTGGACTGACCAGATGTTCAGGATTTCCTGCTGTCATGCAGAAACTATTCCAGTAGTTCGACTGCCACAAAGAGTGAAGCTACATTTAACTGCTCCTCGGGGAACTAATACATCTCGTTGGTATGTAATTTGAAAACAAAATGAATGGAAGAACCTCGTTATGAAAGATTCTTATGTTACAAATAATGTATATAAAATCATACAATACCTGAATTGGAAGGGATCCACAAGGATTATCAAAGTCCAGCTCCTGGTCCTGCACAGGACACCCCAAGAATCACACCATGTGCCTTTCTATGTTGTACCATGTGTTGTAGTTTGGGTTGAAAATGCATTTGCAACAGGAAATTTATCTTCTTAACAGGTATTTTTACTATTGAAGTATATAATTTACCTAGTTTTGCTTTTGTAGTATCTATTTTACTTCTATTTACTTTCTGATTCCTTCAGAGTGCTTCTTTAAGAGTCAGCATTTTAACAATATTGATAGTATTTACATCAGGCTATCTGCATGTTGAAAGACCACCCAAATTAACAGCACAAACTACTAACAATAATTAAAATTATAGTTTTAATTGTAATATACTTTCAATACAATCACTACTTTTAACACAGTATGCAAACCATTAGTTAGAACTCTGCAGAACAGCAATACAGTTATTAATTAAAGCTATCATTTTAAGGCATTATACTTCCTGAACCATTAGAAATGTAGCAGCAACAGATCATAGTCCATTACCAAATAAATGTACTTTCTAGTTGCTCTGGTGAACAAGTAATGTATTAAACAGATCTAATACCTAACAAATGTGAACTATGCCTCTGTTTTTATTCCACACTAAAAGCTCAGGCTAGAACTCTCTGTTTAAAGCAAACCATTTCTTTATTTTCTCCAAGGGGAAATTCACATCTCCTTCATATTCCACCTCCCTGCGGCTCAGAGTTAGTGAGAGTTATTTCCCCTTGCTTATTACATGACCATTTATACCATCCTGCTTCTCCCCTGCAGTGAATCCACCCCTCTGTGGCCAGTAGCAGATTTCAGCTCTGCCCGTGGGGCAGCAGAGGACCATGCCCCATAGAAAGAGACTAAAAACATAGAGGGATCAACTGTGCAGCTCCCAACACAAGTCAAATCTGCCTCTATGCCTATTTGGCTTTGAAGAAAGAATATATATGCTGGTGAGTGTGTATTTGCTCCACTTGCCCAGTACAAGTCCTACTTTTCATCCCCTAATGAAGCCCATGTCCTTTCACCATGTAATTGGTTGGTTTTAGTTTTTGAGGTTTCTGGGCTTACACCACCTTCTGTCCTTCCCATGTGAATTGCAGAAGAGGGAGGAGAATCACTGTCCCTAACTTGTGGAGACTGCAAGAACTGGGCCTAAAACTCTTATGGTATGACACAAAAATTAAACTTATACTTTGTTTTTAAACCATATTTTCTTCCCTTGACTTACACTTCTGAGAATTTAATTATATATAATTTCCTTTCTTCTTGTAAACTTCTCTCTCTTCTTTTGATCTAGTTTAGACTTATCAGTGTCTGGTCACTGCAGACGCTGGGGAATATGCCTGCGGTCATACTTAATTTTACTTAATTATATACTTAATATTACTTAATTTTGATGAAGTAATGCAGAGCTATGGGGCTTTGTCACTAATATATGGATAATAGTAGTAGTAGTAATAACAATAATAATAATAATAATGAAGAAAATAATATAATTCAGATTTCATTGCCATAGACTTGTTTTGTTTGCCCGCAGAAAAAAAAGGCCCTATAATTGCTTTCATCACAGCTGTGATTAGCTCTCAAACCCTTGCAGTAACACTCCTGAACTTTTAATTCTCTGAATCCATTTGTAGATCTGCAATGGCTTTTGTCTCAGTCTATTGCTGATGACAAATAAGGTATAAATACACATCTCAGGAGGTCCAAGTGTATTAAAATAACTGATAAGTACTTCTAAATGGAAGCAATGATAAAGTTGTTCTGGAAAACATTTTCCTCAAGCCCAGGTGACATTAGTTTTATGTTTCAGGAACTTATCATGTTTTTCCTTTGAAGCAAAAACCTGAGTTCCCAAAGTAAGTATACACTGTTTGCTTCAGCTATGCTCTGGGTGTACAAAGGTCTTTGTGTTTAGAACATGTGCCAAGTCATGCCATTTTGAATTAGTCTTCTAAGGAGAAAAATTGGTACTTGCTAAAAAATTAAAATGGTGCTTTCTACACCAGCCTACACAAGCCATGAGCAGCAGAACTGGCACAGCATTCTGCACTCTTCTGTCCCACTGCCTTAAATCTTCCCATTGCCCAGTTCACTGCCACTTTGCTCAACTAAGCCAAGGAGATACTAGTTTGGTTTTCCACCAGCTATCAATTGAGCAGTCTTCATGAAGCCTTTAGGAATTTATACATTTGACATCTTCATCTCGTTGTTGAATGTGATTGGAATTAGCAAAGTGCCAGTGTGTGGGACAGATGGACCAAATTATTATGTTGGCCTTTTTTTGTTTTCCTGCAAACTAGAAGAAATTATAAGCTGAAAAAAATGTTCAAATGATAGCCAAACAAAGCTTTATTGAACTTCATCAGTAACTATTAAACCTTTATTCTGGGATCAAATGTACTGCTTTTCAAAAGGGTTCTTTTTTTTCAAAAGGACGGGAAAACTTAAAAATATTTCTCGAGTATATTAAGAGTACAGTAATATAATCTTTGCTAATAATTGAACATTTAAAATGTTAAGGTTTTTTTTTCTTTTCAGGAATATCTGGCATGATTGCAGAGCAATATGCAGATGAGTAAGTGCTACACCAAACTGGAAAAAGTTTGTAATGCAGCATAACAGGAACAGTACATGTTGCAGAGGAGCTTAAAGTATTATGTTAACATTGTAACATCACATTTCGGCACAACTTTAAACAGATTTTGTACAAAAACCAGTAACAGCAAAAAACCACCCAAAACCAGAATTCAAGGAGAGAATATTTTTAATAATAATAAGGCCTTGCTTAGCATGAAATAAATAATTGCTTTCAAATTTGAACTTTACTTTGAAATCCATTTGTGCCCGCGTCAGAAGGAATGGGGTTTGATGGATTCTAGCGCTGCCTCTGGCGGGGGAGGAGATGACCTGGTCTCGGCTCAGGTGAGAGCGGGCGGTGAGTGGCGT
>VZRF01014176.1:1252945-1333429 GCA_013396875.1 Vireo altiloquus | reverse complement strand
AGGGGATTTGGGGACTCCGTGGCGGGTACGGCCCTGCCTCACCTGTCCCCGCTGCTGTAGCCGTCTGATGTGTCAGGGAGGTGGTGGGTTTTGCCTGGCTGCGGGGGCGTGCTGCTGCTGGATCTCGGGAAGCGGGGGGGGATGCACCTGCTTGGCTCTTTAGAGTGCCTTTGCTTAAGCCCTTGACAGTTCAGTGCTACTTTAAAACAAACAGCAAACAAACATCTTTACCCAAATAAGTCACCCTTTAGGTCTGGAAGACTGCTGCCCCTTTTCATTGCAATGCCTTGTGTGTATAAGTGCAAGAGGCATGGAGAAATCCAAGCACAGCTTAACATCCTGTTTGTCAACTATGTCAAGGAACTCCTAAGTTATTCTTAGGCACTCCTGAAGTAGTATTTACTTGCTGCAAAAGTCAGCAGTATTTCTGGCTTGTGTTTCATTCCGGCATTGTTTCATCCTCTCATTGAGCTGAACCTAAAGTTCTTACGTGAACAAGAGTCTGGAGGGGAGAGAAAATATGTGCCAGACAGTAACAGTGCCCTCTGCACCACTGTACCTTGGTGCTACAGGTGTGGGCTGCAGCAAACTTTATTAGTGAGACTACTTGAAGCTTCAGAATGGTAGTCTCGGTGCTGCTGTGTGACCAAACTGGCTCCTACTGTTGGCACTCACGGAAGATTTGTTCATCCGAGGCGTGTGTGAAGGGTCAGGGGAGTTGGGCTCTTGTCTGCTGTGACTCCTGTGGCACTAAACCTGGTTTTGGTAGTACCTGCAGAAGTTGAGTGAGCGGATCTGGTTGTTAATACTTTATCTGTCAGTGGGCCCAAAAGAACAGTGCTTGGAGTGTCAAAAAACACTTGTCTCGGGATCACATATATTAACATCAGGTGGTAATGATGCTGTTGTATACAATGGAGTAACAGTGTAGGTCTGATAGCTACCATCAACTTACTTTGTGTGCTCTGTTGTTCAAAAGAAAAAAAACCCCACAATCCTAAACACCTGTATTAAAGGGAAAGAATTTTTTTGTGTGTGTTTTAAGAAAATTTAATAGTCCAATTTAGAGAGATCAGGCCAGTTTATGAAGTTACTGGTAGCTCAGATATGCTTGTGTCAGGTTTAAGTGATTCAAATGCTTTTATTTTATACTCATTAGCCAGGAGGCTACAGTAGCTAACAAACCTTGACTGTGCCTATTCTGCAAGTTTGTTCTGTTGCTTGCCCCAGAATTGATGAAGTCTGGGCTTACTACAGAGAAGCTGTGTATTTTTACTTTTAAATGTAAATGGTAGGTTTTGAGTGAGACCTTACTGTCTGCTTAACAGCACTAAATGCAAAGCTTCACTTTTTTTTGTCCCAGTTTTTTCCACTGATTCCTGCTGTTTCCTGAAACTTCCTTTTTTGATCCTTTTTACAAATATATAGTTAAACCAAAGGCTGAACATGTTCCTGTTTTTTCTTCCTTCTTTTCTCATCTGCCCTATTACTTTATCTCTGACTTTTGCTCCCCTCTTAATCTTTTATTGATGCCCTAATGGCCTTGAATTTTTCAGTTGCCAGAGATCACAAAAGTTTAATGCTGCAAATGCAATGATCTTGGAAGTGACAGGAAATGCATGTAATTATCAAAACCCCTGCTGTAACAGTCATGGATATGGATGTCTCTGTTACGGATTTTTTTCCTAATTTTTTTGTGATTTCAGGTTACTTAAGCTTGTGACACTGTGCCTTGGTGCTTCCATTTGAAAAAGCTGCTGCCTGCTACGCATCTAACGAAATGAAAACCTGCATTGCTTTAAAAGACATAATAAAATTGTCAGTTACTGCGCTATGTATTGCTTGGTAATATGATTTCACCAAAAGATGTAGGCAGACTTTTCTTGTGTGTATCCAGCATGATAAAGTGCTTCATCTGAAAATAAAGGTAGTGCTAGAGATGGCTAGGTGGGAAAATAATATCAGACTCATGGTCCCTTGAGTTTTTTTTTCCCTGTTCATGTGCTTGTGGTACTTTCTGAATTGCTGAGGACCTGTGACTTCAGTAGCTGGGCCTTGGGTTTTTTGATCATCTCTGAAGCAGGATCCTGCACCCTTGGACCAGTGGACTGCTGCCTGTCTTCAGATTATGAATCAAACAAATAATTTTTTTTTTTTAATCTCTTTAGTATAAATCCATTAACCAACTCCAGGTTAAGATTGTAGCTGACAAAACTATTGGTGATTGAATGAGTGTCCCAAAGTGGAGGTTCCTCCTGTTTGAATCCTGCTCTCGTTTTTCTGTTTTGTTTTGGTTTTTTTCTTCCCTATTATCTTCCTTCCAGCTTTCAGAGGAGCTGCTATACACAGCCAGCAAAGGGTATTTCTCTGTTAGAGAGATTTGTTTCTCATCAATATCTAACTGATCTTTTTAATAAAATATCAGAGTCTAAGCTCTGTTTTTGTTTTTGCAATGCTTTCAAGACCTCCTTCCCCCTTTTAAATGCTGGTTTATGAATTGGCTGATTTTTTATTTTTTTTTTCATTTCAGTGGACTCATTGGTCGCAGCTGGGCCATGGTGTTTGCTGCTGGAGGCTTCAAAGTGAAACTTTATGATATTGCACAACAGCAGCTAACAAGTGCACTGGAAAATATTCGGTAGGTCACCTGACTTGAAATAACCAGGGTTGGAATGAAACTGTGGGATTTTCGTAATTATTAATGAATAGCCATATCTTGTTATTTTGAGGAGCATAGATTTTAGGCTCAGAAGAAGGCTTTAACTTAGAAGTACAGGTCGTGTTAAGGTCAGAAAAGCTGTGCTTCCAAGTCTCACTGACACTTCCGAAGAGAAATTGAATTTTTAAGTTATTCAAGAGCTTAGGTTTAAATTCAATTTTTAAAAATAATGCTTACCACCATTAGGTTATTTTTAGGCTAACTTTGCACAGAAAGGCAACAAAGACTCTTTCAAAGTGGAGGTAGGTTAAAATGGATTGCTGAGAAGCCATGCTACAATGGTTAGTGTTTTATAAGTAGATTTTAAACTTTAAAGCTGGTCTTTTTGAGTCCTAGAAGAACAGATTGCTAGTGTCATTGATCAGTTATAGCTGAAGTGGGAAGTGTCTTTAGAAGGAGTGCCAATTTGAGAGTGTGAACATGACATCACTCGCACTGGTTGAGGCCAGCAGGCCTCCAGCCCTCTTCTGTTCCCCTGGCACTGTGGCTAAAGCCTCCTGCTTTTCTCACTACAAGAGCTACAAGTTTGAGTCTTGCCTGTCTGTTCCCCTCCCCCAACATTCAATGCCAACAAGTTAATTACCTATTCAGTCACTCTTAACTGGATTTCTTCCAAGTATTTCTCTAACCTTCCCTTGAACTGATATAAATCCTTCTGTGGCCTCCTTGCCAATGGACTTTGTGTTCTGCAGATTTGCTGCTTGCTGCGTGAAGAGCCATTCCCTTGTGTTTGTTTTGAACCTGGCTCCTCAGTTGCTTTGATTGACCCCTAGTTCTAGTGTTAGAAGGAACATATCTGCTTGGTCCTATGCACCCTCTTCTCACTGGGCCTGGAAATACAGCTTTTATCTACCTGTGAGAGAGGGCAAAAGTGCATTTATAAAGTAGTTCTCTGCACAACCTTATATTGCTGTATCGGCATTTAATGCCGAATTTCAGATGACTTCACGATTAGCATCAACCTAAATGCACCAGCTCTACCTTCATGATGCCTTGGAGTGGCATATGTCAGCTTGTGTGTCAGCTGTATGGGGTGTAGGGCGCACCTGAAAAAAGGTTGTGGTGTGTTGCATCCTAATTGCTTACTGTAACAAGGCTTAAAGCAAACAGGGGTGACTTCAGGAACCCCTTGTTGGTCAGTTTGGTTGTTAGAGTTCAGAAGTCAAACAGCATGTGATGTCTAGTGAGATTTGCTGAAAAAGCCTTGATAACAAAAGAATGGGAAAATCGATCTCTTTTTTATTTTTTTCTTTCCAGGTAGATGATAGCCCAAACATCTCTGTTGCATCATCTAGATGACACAAACTTTTGGGTTTTTTTCAGGGTTGCTGTCATAGTGGTAGCCACAATGAGATTCTGGATTATTAGGTGGCAGTTTTGTGGTGTTCATTACTAAAGCCAGCACTTGCCCCAAATTTTTTCTTTTTCTAATAGCAAGATGAGGATTTTAGCCTTCCAAGGTTTTCAGCTTGAAAACACGAAGCATAGAATGTCATGTGTAATAGGATAGAGTGCTATTTGAGTGAGTCTGTACTGTCATCTGCCTGCATGTGTTCTCCTATAGGAGTTCACAGAATCACTGAATGAGTAATGTTGGAAGGGAACACTGGAGGTCATCTAGTCCAACCTCCCTGCTCAAGCAGGATTTCCTAGAGCTCTTTATATCCAGACAGCTTTTGAATAGCTCCAGGAAAGAGATCCTGCAACCTTTCTGGGCAAGCTATTCCAGTGTTTAGTTACCCTTGCAGTAAAGAAGTTCTTCCTCATGTTCAGGTGGCTCTTCCTGTATTCCAGTTTCTGCCTGTTGCCTCTTGTCCTATTGCTTGGCACTGCTGAGAAGAGCCTGGATCTCTTTCTTAGCACCCCACTTTCAGATATTTAGACATTGCTGAGGTCCCCTGTGTTGTCTCTTCTTGAGGCTGAACAGGCCCAACTCCATCAACCTTTCTTTGTAGGAGAGATGCTCCAGTACCTTAATCATCTTCGTAGCCCTCTGCTGGACCCCCTCCAGGAGCTCCATGCCTTTCTTGTATTGAGGAGCCCAGAACTGGACACAGCACTTCAGATGTGCCTCACCAGGGCAGAGTAGAGGAGCAGGATCTCCTCCCTCGACCTGCTGGCAGTGCTCCTCCTGATACATCCCACTGGCATTCTCAGCCACAAGGACACTGCTGGCTCATGGACAGTTTGTTGTCCACCAGGATCCCCAGGTCCTTCTCCCCAGAGCTGCTTTCCAGCAGGACAGCCCCCAGACTGTGCCTGGGGTTGTTCCTCTCCAGGTACAGGACCCTGCATTTGCCTTTGTTGAATTTCAGAGAGTTCCTCTCTGCCCATCTCTCCGACCTGTTGAGGTCCTTCTGAAGGGCTGCACAGACCTCTGGGGTATCAGCCACTCCTCCCAGCTTTGTGTCATCGGTGAACTTGCTGAGGAGGCATCTGCCCCTTCATCCAAGTCATTCATAAGTTTAAGACAAGTTCAGTTGAGTTCAAGGCAGGTTTTGCCTTTTACATAAGGTGTTCTTAACTTATAATTAACTTGTATGTTTTGCCTGTTGTTAACCTCTAGTTAAAAAGCCTACTTTCAGGAAAACATAATTTTTGTCGCAAGAATATGAGCTAAGCAGTTTCTTCAACCACTATTTTAATGATTGTATCTATCAAAATATGATCAAACTTCTTTTCACTCATTTCATAGCACACAACCTACAGTAAGTGATACTTGTGTGAGAGCAGGAGTAGGTAATGTGTGCCCACAGGAGAGCAGCAAGGGAATGTCCGTTGGAGCTGTCTGATAGATATGTCTGTCTGTTAGAGCCACCTGGTGCCTAGTTCTCTGAACTTGATGTAATTTACTTTCCCTTTCCCTTCCAAATAGAAAATACTTGCAGGGAAGTTGTTAAGCTTAGGGGTTTTGTGGTTTATTTTGTTTTAGTATTGGAACGTATTTATTCCACTCTAGTCTGCAGTCCACAAACTTCTGGTGTATGGAGATACTACTTACTGAGGAGAAACTAGAATGTACAGATGGCTCTTTGTAGTTTCCCTTTTCCAAACAAGGAAAGTGAGATTTGAGTAGTAAGCAATACTTGCTGTACTTCTAAAAGGAGATGATACTTTTTCGATGGCAGAAATGATACTTAACTTTATGTCATTGCCTTTTAGTATGTTGACCCATAACTCATTGCCTTTTGTATAAATCCAGAACATCTCAGGGTTCATTAATTTAATGAATTTAAGTCTCAGAAAACAGCTGGTGGGTAGCAGGGGTGTGTAATCCTGCAAGAGGACTGGAACGAGTCTGAGATGGATATACAATCGTCGTGAAAGCCTGCACATATCTGTGTGGAATATCTGAAATGTGCTCTGTAAATTTACTCGAAGCACTTGGTTATGGATTAAAGATAAGATTAAAGCATGGAATTTGGATCTACTAAAACAAGTGAAAATACGTGTCAGGTTACCACAGTATCAGTAGACCGGAAGCAGAAAGAGTGTGTTTCCTAAGATCCAACATGGTGTTATGGATTTACTGTTCACCTACCTGTTGAGCAGCACATAGCAGTCAGTGCCCAGGCACATAAAGTGATTGCACATTGCATCAAATGGGATGTACCAGTGGTGTGGTAAACCAGTGTCTGCTCTAATGGGACAACCTTCTGTTCTGTTGAAGAAACAAACTAATGAACACCCTTACACCACACTGGACCTACTGAATGCATGCTGTAGTAGCCTGTCCTGGGAAATGTAATTTTTCACATCTAGCATGCTTTTTTCTGCATCAGTGTGATTCTGGTTTGAATGCAAGATTGACACATTTTGAAATAATGAGAATTAGAAAAGCAAGTAGTATCCTATTCCTGAAAGTAGCCCTAAAACATGGGATGCAGAAATGCTTTAGTGCACGCCCCTCTGCCAAAAATAAATTTATGATTCTTGTAATATGTAAACTTTTTAAAGTAATTACTCTGCTATTGTTCTAAACATATTTACGCTGCTGATAAAGATTGATTAATTACCAGGCTTACTGGCTTGGTCTTCCAGTCTGTCTTATGTATTCCTGGGTTGTATTGGTACTGTATAAATATATATCAAGAGCAAAACACAGCTTGGCTTAGGTCTTCCTTGACAGTTTTATGTATCTCCTTTGAGGGGAGAACTTCTAACTAGATGATTCTTTCCAGAACATAGTTTGATAGTGAGTGCCTGATGCTGGCTCATTAAGTTTGTGCTAAATCAGAAGTTTGATTCTACATTTTGATTTTATCTCTGCCAACCCACCACCCCCAAAAGTGCAATTAACTAGCTAGGCAAAACTGCTTCATTTGCAGAACTAACTAGAGACTGTATTGATAGGCTTTGGAAAGGAAATAGATTCCGTCTTTACTTGTGTTCTGACTGACTGTTCCGGAGTTGAAAGCACCTCCAGAAGGAAATGTTGTCTTTTCACCTCATTCCTGCGTGGTAGCCAGCCCCCTGGACAGCTGGAGCATATGATTTCAGTAAGAGTGATTTGTGTGATTACTAAAGCTGTGTTTTGAGAACAGTTATGGTGCTCACATTTGCCTGGTATGCAGAGTAACAGGTTGTCCAGGGAGTCGGTGATATCTCCTTTCCTGAAAGCTTTCAAGCTTGGCAAAAACCTACTTGGTCTGTTCTGTCTCAGGCTAAATATATGGGACCAGTGATGTTTTGGGTTTGTTGTTTTCCCCATGCCAGCTACCCTCTCATTTATCAGACAGCACTAGGGGTAGTGCTATGACTGGTAAATGGTTCTTGTCTTTGGACAACAGTGGCTGGCTGAACTTACGAAGAACAGGATTGGTGTTTTCTTCCTTCCCTTCTTGTTAGTGTGGGCAATATGGTTGTGATTAAGTGGTCTTAATTCTAGTATGTGCTTGTTGCAACAGTGTGTGCCAAATGTGACAACTGCCCAGTAGGAGCTGTGGATAAACTTGAGGCAAGTGGGGTGTGAACAAGCTGAGTTAAGTGTTAGCACTGCTTTCAGGATCCTTCTGTAAAGACTTTAGAGTAGGATTTGTAACCAGGAGCATTCCAGGCATTTTCTGTGATTGGGAGTGTTCCCGTAGATTGGAAGCTTTATCCTGAAGCAAATACTAGCCCAGTTCCCAGAATAGCATTGACATGGACAGAGAGGTACAAAAGTAAAACTGTAGAGGTGAATGAAGCTCAAAAAGGAAGTAGTATTTTCTTAAGGATGTGAATTCTTCATTCGTCAAAGACCTTATAGATATTGAGTGAAACTCTCTGAGCTGCACAAACAATACAGATGCAGAGTGAAGCCATGAGGGCTATGGACATGGCTGCAATGACCCCTTCTGACCGAGGTCATCAGAGGTATGATCCCCTAAAAATTTAGGCTGCCTTCATTCAAAAGTCATCCAGTAGAGGTCAGTGGTGCACTGCTGTATGTACAACCTTTGTGCCTTAAGGTATGATCAGTATCAGGGAGCACTGGTTTCCCATAGTTCTGTAGCAATCTAATAGCCCAGGGGAATAGAAAGATGGTTTAGTGTATGAAAGACTTAAAATTTGTTTGTGGAACAAAACAACTAGAATGTCAATAAGTAGATTGGCAAAGGGTGTGAAAGATGAAAATTTCCCAGGAGGGAAGGCCAAAATTGAAGTAATGCACATAATCCCTACTCCATGCTTTAACTGACTTAAATACATGGCTAACATGAAGATTGGAACTTGAGGCTGGATTGATTTTCTTTTTTTTTTTTACTCCTAAACAGAAAGTGTTCCTGTTATCATAACCAAAGATGAAGATGATAGTTTTAAAGGTTGACTAAGAAATGGTATTCTCAGTGCACGGCACATTGTTAATGGTTTATGACAGAAAAGCAGAAAGGCAGGCTGGTTATCATTGACAGAGAAGGAAAGATATTAAACAGGAGATGGGTGCTGCAAGACACCCATCACCCTTCTGTGAGAGCTTGGGGAAGAAAAATAGAAGTTAGATCTCTTAGTCTATGACTCTAGCTTTTTTGAATCCCTCAGTCACCAGTTACTGTCATTTTGGGGAACCTGGGAGGATGAGACAAATGTAGTATTGCAATGAGAGAGAAAAGAAAAAGAAGGAAGCAATTCTGTTACGATCTCTTCAAATGTAACTTTTTTTTGGTGTGTTTTTAATTTGGTTTGGGGTTTTTTTAGGCAATATATATAGCATGTAAGAAAGATTATGCTGGATTTGAGCAAGAGCACCTGGGAAATGAACTTCTAATGAATGGATAGTTGAGACTTTTTGAATTACTTATCTTGCCTCACAGGGTGTAAGGGAGTCAGAAGTTTGGCTATGCTATCTTAGGGCACCTGTTCTTTACATATGAAGCACTGGCACCTTTAGTGCTAGAAACCTTAAGTGTTGGATGAAGTTTCTGCTCAGCTCCCAGTGGTGTATATTCCCTGTGAGCTTGGGAAAGGGAGCTGAAGATTCCTGTTTCCTATTCCTTGCCATAGATTGCTTAAGAAGTAGAAGTCTGTGCTTTTTAGCCATCCCTTTGCTGTGTCACTAATTAAGCTGATAGGAAGAATAAAGGATTTTTTTTTCTGCTGCTACTCATTAACTCAATTTCCTCATGTCTTCATGAGGATGAACAGCTTTTGCTGACTAATAACCAAAGGCATAGAGGAGTTCTGGCTTGATGAAACTGATGAAAACTGAACAGATTTAACTATGATAAGGACTACATCAAAGAGCTTTAGGTTGATTGTGATCAGACAGTTTAATCTCACTTAATTTCTGTGGCCATTGTTCCTCTAAGTGGTTTACAATGGTTTTGAAAAATGTGTGTTCTGGATGTTAGAGGGCTTCAAACTGTAGAGACCTTTTCTGAGAAAATGGCATGCCCAGTCCCAGCTGTGGTGTGTAGTTGAACATTCATTTCAAGTTTAGTAATGACTTGAATTTTTTGACACTTGTTCTGTAGGCATTAAAAAAACCCCAAAATGTAGTGGCATGAGGTTTTTAGGAAGGACTCTTGGCTGTATTGAATGTATTTATCTCTATACCAGTAAAGAGCTGTTCCTACAGCAGGCTTTGTTACAAAAGAGCTGTTTGTATAATTAGATAAAGTATATTAGAGGGACCTTGCTTCCCATTAAATATGAGCAGAAAAAAACTCTTGCTGGTTGTGCACCAGTTAAAACAAGTTTGAAGTGGTGAGAGTCTTGCATCTGGGAGGAGATCTCAGATCTGTCTGTGCTTGAAGAGAAGAAAAACCTCTGATAAGATGGGGGAGGAAGGAGAAATGATTGAAATTAACCTTTCTATTTTTGAATATGGATGTGTGCAGTGGCATGGCAAATATTATAGTACATGGTTTACAGAGAAAGTTTTTTTAAAAATTGATGGTGGCTGAACAGTGATAAAGTGTTTAAATGTGTCTGTGTTGTTTCTGTCAGCAAACAAATGAAAGAGATGGAGAAGTCGGGATTTCTGAAAGGAGCTTTGAGTGCGGAACAGCAGTTGGCTCTCATTAGCGTTTGTACAGACCTGAAGGCAGCAGTAGAGGGTGCTACTTTCATTCAGGTAAGCAAAGATTTGCCAACTCCTAGCAAACAGTTTCGAAAGATGATCAAAATCTGTGCTATGCAGTAGTTGGGCATTGGAGAGTTCAACATCCTAACCCCGTAAGGACTCAGTCGTGTTTGTTAAAGTTCTTTCTAGGCTGGTATCCTGATGTGGGACATTGTGCCTTTTCGCAGAATTTCCTAGACCAGAGTCCTCACAAGTTTATTCTGAGTTATGGGGGGAGAGGCTGGCAGCTAAATGGAGAGGGAATTGCTGGCTTCCATGTATAATAACAACTGTACCTTTTAGAAAGATGAGTGTGAGGTGAAGGTTGGCAGGAGATTTTTGAGGGACAGATTATCTCTTAGGGAACACCACACATTCTAGAGCTGGGTCTAAAATGTGTTTTTTCCTCTCCTAATGAAGGCAGGGAGTATGACATATGAAATGCCTGCTCTGACTGTGAGGGAGTGCAGTAGCTAAACACAGTGATCCCTGAGTGTTTTGAGTATTAAAACCAGGATTGATACATAGGTTTGGAATCTGTGCTGCTAAGTAAAATTGGAATGGGGAAAAAGCTGAACTACTAGACCTGATAGTTTGTGGCTGCTTATTAATATGCTCACTGGATTGGACACAGTGCAGAGAATAAGCTAATCTGGGACCTTTTCTGGGATAAAGTATGAATGAATTTTCGTTAGGATTGGCATCTCCTATTCTACATGGCTCCCCAGTATTATTCCACTGTTGTACCATTCACTGTCTCTACGTGTATTTGTGTTGCACTCAAGAGTTTACAATTTACACTGCATCAGGCTGTAAATTCCCAGAGTCTGATTAGCTGCAATGCAACCCTGATAACAAGTTGAACTGAAAGAGGACAGACTTTCAGACCTTTTATTCCTCTCAATTTGGTGAAGTGAGGAGGAGAGAATGGGAGGCAGGGCAAAGCCTCACACAGAAGTCAAGGTATGAATGTACTCTAGATTTTTACAGTGGTACACTGTTTTGTGTTCACTTCCTTTTCTTCATAGCATGAAACTATATATTGTCACCCCCAGTATCTTACTCTTTCATCACTAATGAGCTCAGAACTTATTAGTTCGTAATATTGTGTTCATACATGTATTGCCTACTTCTGCTGAGTTTAATTTGCAAATTTATTGTCTAGTCACTCAGTCTTGTAAAGTCCTTCTGCAAATGTTTGTGGTTGTAGTAATGATGGCCAACTTAAATTTCATGAGCTAACTTTGAAGTCATTTGTGAATGGATGTAACAAAGGGCACAGCTATCTGTGAAACAGCACTGGCCAGCCTATTCTAGTGAGTAAGAACTGACCATTCTTCCTACCACCTTCTTCTGACAGCCACCTTCTTGTTTCCAGTATTCTCATAGTTCTGCTTCTTTCCTTTGCTGTTTCAAGCATTTCTTACTACCTGATATATCCATAGAGTGTCTTTACTTTCTCTGTATGCTGCTTGTAAGGATCTGATCCTTCTTAGCACCAGCTTTTTATCTCTTTAGTGTTCTGACTTCTATTTTACCATCTTCTTTTGAAGCTGAACATAGCTGTGATGTAGTTCTTCGGTCTTGTTGCTCTGGCAGGGATGTTGAGTTTTGGTATGCTATTGGTCCTGTTAGAGAGGGTCTTTGGCAAAATCTTAGGATTTTTGAACAAGGTCTTGCATGCCATGTCAGATTAAATTGAGAGCTGCATCCTTCCCCACCTCTATCAGTTCATCTACAAAGTGAGCACTGGGCAAATGTTGCAAAATCAAAGTAATTTTATGTTGGAGGGAACCTGTGGAAGTCATTTGGCCCAACCCATTTCAGAACAAACTTACATCAGCTTGTGCAGAATTCCTGCCACTGAGTTTTGGATAAACATTTCTGGTCTCTTTGGGTAACTTGTTACGATGTTTGATTGCTGTAATTGTGCAACTGTTCCCTAGTTTCTAATTAAAATTTTCTTCTTGCAACTTCAGTCTCTTGCCTCCTGTCCTACCAGCCTGCACCTCAGAGAGCCCGTGTGTTCCTTTCAGGGAGCTGAAGGTAGTAGTGTTGTGTTGGTAGTCTCCAAACACCAACATGTACCTGGGGTAACTCCAGCTTTCTGGTGCTATTTTATGTTTCCTTAGCCCTTTTGATGTCTCTAAACATGTAGTTGTTTAGTATATAAATAAAAAATAAACAAATAGCTACAGTATGCCCATGGAGAGCAAGTCAAATGTGTGAAACATGGTTGGCACTATTTGTATCAACTCTCCAAACTGTAGCATTAAAGTTTAGTTTGATTCAAAGTGTTAACAAATGCACAGTAGAAGTGGGCAGGCAACTTATTTGAAATAGACTTTAATTTTTTCTTGAGAGGAGAGTGGTGGAAGAGAATGAAACAATCTTAATTCTAGGCTCACAGCCTTATTTCAGCAGCGAGCAGACTATTTTATGGCTGAACCATATTAAACTTAGGAAATGTTGCTTAGGACAGTTTTGAACCTGGAAGGACAAAATGTACTAATTGTAACTTGTGAGTACAAGTGTTCTGACTTTTAGTGACTTAAATAAAATACTGGTTGCAATAATGTTAGTTGAATATAGAGGATTCAGTTTTCGTGCTTAATTATATAACCTACTGATTAGCTTATTTGAAAATTTTCATGGGAACTGTATTTCTTTACCCTGGATTTCAGTTGGTTAAATCTTAACTTCTTTTCAAATTTGGGCTTTGTAGAATAAGTCCACTTAAAGCTTTGAAAAACTTCTTGATGTTTGCCCTCCATGAGTAATTTCTTCACACAGTAAATTCTTCTTGCCTTCTATGTAATTTTCATAGGACATCACTTAAAACAGTTGGGATAAAGTAGTAAAAAGTGGAACTTCCTAAATTATATCACTGAAGATATAAAAGGGAAAAAGATGCAAAAAATAATTAGGAGGACTGAGAAGAAAAGTCATAAAAGTAATGTCATGAACCTTTTAAAAGGTTTTATACTTTCTCTCCTGAGCATTTTCATGAAGTAACTTGTCTTGATTAGTGTGCTTTGCATCAACTTCAGAAGGAAATCAGTCTGTGTTTTACTCTCAACCTGAGTATTCACACAGGTTCACTTCTCAGAACTTTTCTGTGCTACTTGGAATAAGTGCATAACCTATAGCATGTAGGTGAATTTACACTGCAAGTTTTTATATCATTAAAAGCTTTAATTCTGAAATAACTTTTCCATTAGCTGAAAACTCCATGGAGATAAATTAATGGATGTGTTTGTACTATAATGTCCCTGGCATGGGACTATCATGGGTGAGTTAAATGTTTCTTACTATTGTGCTCTTAGCTTTCCTGCATAAATATATGGTGACTTTTGTCTTCTGTCCTTATATGAATATTAAGTATTGAACATCTTAGTACTCCTTTGAATATTAAAACCAGAGTTGAGTGGAAATGTGTCTAGTTCATAAACAATAAAAATTAAATAGAAAGTTAGTGCAGCATCTGTACGATCTCTTACCACAACACTAGTAAAATAAAACCAGAGCTTTTTAAACTGAACAATTGACTTACTGAACAATAGAGTTTATTAGCTGTCAGAGGAAGATAAGATGGCTAGCCATTGCTAAGATCTTACTCGTGATGCCTGAGCGGCTGTGTATTCTGGTGAGTTGAGAGGGCTGGCTGGGCTGGTTGAAGATGGACAGAAAAGGTGACTGAGAGGTGATCTCTGAACCCATCTGTAGTGCTGTGGCATTGAACAGAGCAGACTGGGCAAGGGGCTGAAGTTCAGCTTTTAACTTACACCTTGTGTTGTTGAAGTATTTACCCTTTTTACTTTTAAAAGAACACTGCCTAAAAGCCTTAGAACAGTATCTTCATTTCCTGCCCACCCTTTAAAAAGAGAGGGTGTTCTGTCCCCTCTCCTCCTCCCCCCACCCATTACACCTGCAGGCAGACTGTGGAGTTGGTGATAACAACACTAATAGATCTTCAGCCTTTTAGATCTTTTAGATCTTGCTGGCTCTTTCATCTTTTCCAGTTAGACATATTTTTTAAAAACAGTATTAACAGCTTTCAAAAAGCCTGGTTGTGCCTCAGGGTGTAAAACCAGCATTGACTTTGGAGCTTTGACAGCAGGTGTCTTGTGCCTCTGGTCATAAAAATTAGTCTTTGACTGTTTGTTACCAGTTTCTACTCATAGCTTTTGTTTGATTTTCCTGACGGCTTTCAGAAACACTTTTACTCTGAGGATGAGGGAATGTCTGCAGATGGTGGCTGAAGATGTCTTCAGCTGCCCTGTATTCAAAGGCTAGAAGACCATACCAGTTTGGAGGCTCTGTTAGTCACATACCTCTGTAAAAACAAAACTCCTGGCAAGCAGAGTGTGCAAGCATTGCAGTAACTTCTTCTGAATTGAGTCCTGGACAAACAAACATGGGTCTGTTTGCTCTCAGCTAGGCAAATATAACCTTAGGCCTGGTTTTACCCTACTGAGTTTAAACACTGGCCTGAGGCACCAGAAGTTGTATTTTGGCTTTTGAGAGAACAGGTTTTAAGCATGTGAGGTGACTTGCTGTCTTTGCAGAAGTTTTGAGAAAATTCTTTCTAATTTTTAAGATTGAAATGATCAGATCTTAAAAGACTTGCTGTAAAACATTTTATGAAGTCAGTGTCTGAGTTGAACTGAAAGATGATGTTTAGGTAAACAGCTTGCCAGTGTCACTGCAGTGATGCTATTGCTGAACGGACTTACGTCCTTCCAAATTTTCTAACATTAATTTCCCATCTATTCTGTGCATATAACAGCTGGTATCATCTACCATTACAGTCTTGAATATGGTTTTGGTCCGTGTTTCAGGAGGTTGTCATTGCCAAAACTGTCATCCTGCCCAACAGCTAATCTTGCTCTTCAGGTTCTCTTCCATTGCTCCCTGGTCCATTTTCTGGGGTGGTATTGTGTTTCCATTGCCTTTCCTAGTTCACTTTCCCTATTTTTCAGGGTGGATGCGATCAGGGAAGAAGAGAACAGAAAAAGTGTAGTTCTTTGAGAGAAGATGTGGGGAGGAGGATGTCAGTCAACCTGTTTGAGATCTTATTGCCCTTTCCTGAGGGAACAAAAAGGATCTTCATCTGTAGCAGCCTGATCAACTTGTCTGTCTGTCTTTTGAAAGTTTTGTAGGACATGTGAACATCATGGAAAAAGATGGATCTTTTCATGCTGTGATACTAACAGGAGATGAAGCAAAACTTGTCTTCATTTGCTGCATTTGTTTTCAATTAAAAAAAGAAAATCAGCCCAAAAGCCCTTCGCAGAACCCCCCAAACCCTCCCAAATCTGCAAGTTTGAATTTAGAACATGTTCTGAAAACTAGTACCTCTGCAAATCTTGCTTTTTTCTACTAAAGGTTGACAGACACTTGTGATTCAGTCATTTATTCTGAACAGTACAAAATGGCAGTTACTTGATATTTTTATTGCTCGGATTCTTTAACAGAGTACGTTTATGAAATGTAGGAAAGTACAAAATGTTTCCATCCAAGTGCTGGATTTCACCTCAGTGTTGTTTACTTGCACAGTATCATGTGGTCAACTGTCTTTCATGTCACTCAAGAAGTAGTGATTTATGAAGCATCAGATTTCAGACTTGTATGAGCTCATATGTTTGAGACAAATAAGAAGTTATCGCTCTAGATCTAAAATGATTTAGTGCCCTAAATTATTACATTTTAAAATTAGATTACCTGAATGTGCTGGTGCTTTAACCAATGCTTTTGCAACTGCTTTTACAATAAGCTTCCTCATCTACTGATGAGACCAAAGGCAGGCAGGATCAGTCATACCTAGACAACTGTCTGTCAAAAATGTGTTAACCTGTTCTTAAAATTCTCTTGTGGTGTGATTCGTTCTCCTCTCCTGTTTAGCATTTTACTCCAGTGCATACATAACACTGAAGCCCTGGGATGTGAAGCCCTCATGGCAGTATTTTATTCATATTTTTTGTAATTGTGTCGCATGGTGATAATGTGGCCCTGCCATTCCTAACAAACGGCTAGTCTGCTTTCAGTGAGAGGAGCTGCTGTCCTTACTATGTTTTCTTACCCTTACAGGATTGGAGTAGTTAGCAAGATAGTTCAGGTTCAAAATAAATCTTGGTTGCCAAGGTTATGTGGCTTGTTTTGGGCTAACTAGAGTTGGTTTACACCTAAGGAGGCTTTTGTTGCCAGAGATATTTTTGTTAATGATTTGTTTTTGTTCATGAGCTTGAAACCATCTTAGAGGAAGTTGTGTACCCACCTAGTGGAATGAGTATCTGCTGTGGGAAAGGAGCAGACAGCCTGTTGAGCTCCTGTTGCCCTCAGTGTATCCCGCTGGGTTGGGTTTCTGCATCACACCCTAGGGTTTCAGGGTTTTTGTGGTGGTTTGTTTTTTTCCTCCTTCTTCCCCATTGTAACTGATCAGAATGGTGACACTGCACTGAAAGGTCTGCAACAGCCTGGGGGCTCCTTCAATTACAGCTCTGTGTGTGTGTCTCATCCCAATGCAAGACTGCATGTGCCTCCCGACCCAGCTGCTGGCCCTGCCTTTATACCCAAGGAGGGTAGCAACGCTTTACAAAAAGAGACTGAAGTAAATATGTTTTCCCCTCACCATCTTTGAAGTTTGATATAATGAATTTTTGTTTGTCACCTTGTATTAATTAATGTCTTGGTATACTGTTAAATCCACATACTATCCATCTGTAAAGTGCCTCAAAATATGCATCTAAAACTATTTTTGAGGGGAGCATGATGGAAAAGTCCAAAATACTTGAAGTCAAGTATTTGCATTTGAAATATGCAATGATTTTGAATTTTGTGAAATTACCAAACCTATCCAATGTATTAAAAAAACATATATATTTGAGCTAAGTTCTATTGGTTAACAATATCAGAAGCAAAATTGATACTGTGATTTAATAACTTGTTCTAATATTAAAAATACCATTTTATATCTCTGCTTTTTTCACTAGCTGAACTCCCAGCCTCTGCAGTCAAAATGTCACGTTTTTTTAATTGTAGGTGGTGTAGTTCCCCAGGTTCATGTGTGTGACTCTTGTTTACTGACTAGAGTGCAGTTTAGT
This sequence comes from Vireo altiloquus, assembly GCA_013396875.1. Classification (NCBI taxonomy): domain Eukaryota; kingdom Metazoa; phylum Chordata; class Aves; order Passeriformes; family Vireonidae; genus Vireo; species Vireo altiloquus. Next base: position 1,316,064 of record VZRF01014176.1, on the reverse strand, counting down.
GTCTAACATGGAATACAATAGAAAAAGCATCAAGTTTCCTTAACAGAAGGTGCATCTTCACTATTCCAGAATGGAAATACGTACCTAAAACCTGCAGGAACAGAACAAACCAGCATGTCAACACAAAAGCCTAAGTAGAAATTATAATAATTAGGACTAAAATGCTAATGATGGTAGTGAGCATTTTAAACAGTCTTTTCCTTAAAATATAGTTTGATGTGGATTCAATGAAATGATGGCAACGACTGATACACAGCAGTCTCTATGCAAGACGGAGCAAATAGATGGAATCTTACTTTGGTAACTTCAGTAACCTCAGTTTTGCCAGTGGTATTGGGGGAAACAGGACTGGCTCTCAAATTGCAGAATTTAATTTGCAAAGACCTTATTTTAGCATATAGACTTCTTTCAATGAGGCTTTTACAAGAATCCTTTATTATATCATTTAGATGTGGTAAAGGTCTATGGAATAGTTGTATTTGACTGTACAGTTGCCATCTACAGATAGTGATTTGAAATTTCCGTTCATTAAATTTGTAGGTTTCCTTTTCAGGTCTTCTTAATGTCTGTCTTAAACAGCATTCAGGTTATACGTATAAAAATTCACAGGCCAAAGCTTTTTGTGGATTTATGTTAATCAGGCTTTGTTTTACAAATAAAACATTCTCAAGTGACTTGTTAGATTGAAAATAAAACAATTATGCCTGTCTTTTCCGTGAAGTTCTTTTCCTAGTGGATTTTAACTATAGAAGATAATGGAAGTGTTTGTAGAAATGTATTAAGCACCAGTCTTTCAGAAAAGCTCCTTTTCTGAGGTGCAGAACTCTTTGTCTCTTAATCCTGTGAAGTTCTTTATATTTCCACAAAAAGCTGGTGATTCCTGTTGCAGGTGTGCTGACAGTCTGGGTCCAGCTTGTGGGATAGTTCGGTGCTTTGAAAGCTGCTGCTACAGCCTCTTTCTGTGAGAGGAGAGGATTGCTGTCATTTGACTCTGGGAACTGTTCTACAGGAGTGCCTTAAAAATGTCAGCTAAATCACAGCACTGACAAGCTGAAGCTCGTTAAATGCTTTAAGTTTTAAACTTGTGTAAACAGAGCAGGGGCTTGTGGCGCGTTTGGAGATCCTCACTTAACTGCAGGAGATGAGGAGCACTCTTGCTGCAGTCATAGTGGTCATGGCTTCTAAACAATTTCCCTGGTGCTTAAAACATTATTGAATTTACTGGGAAAAGGGAAGTCACAGAACTCTAGAAAATAATCTTCTACCTGAGTTATGGCTGGGCAAGGGCACAGGGTCCTCTTGCTGCAGCAGCTGTGGCATGGCAGTGAAATGCAACTCTTTGAGGTTAGGTGGTACAAGACAAGGGTAGGAGGGGAACAGCTGTGGGAGGAGAATAGGGTGTTTCTTGCTCTCCCTTGGTTTGATTGAGGAGCCCGTTGAGGGCTTATGGGTCAAGATTAGCAGGGTCACCAGTATGGGAGACTTTGTGGTGGATGTCTGCTACATGTGACTTGATCAGGAAGAAAAGGCCTTCTTCAGAAGCCTCACATTCACAGGCCCATGTCTTCGTGGTGGGGCTTCAACCACATCAATATCTGCTGGAGGGACAACACAAGAGAGCACAAAGAATTCAGAAGGATTCTGGAATGCATTTGTAGTGACTTCAACACAGGTGGTTGAGAAATAGAAGAGAGGACATGTTGTGCTGGACCTCACAAACAATGAAGAACTGGTTGGAGAAGCAAAGGTCAGGGGGAAGTCTTGACTATAGTGACCATGAGATGGTGAAGTTGAGGATCCTGAGAGGAGAAGCAAGACGAAAACTGGGGTTACAGCCCTAGACTTCAGGAGAGACAACTTTGGCCTGTTGGGCCAAAATCTGCTTGGAAGAATCCCATGGTAAGGGACACACTCCTGAAATGAAGAGGGGTCTAGGATAGCTCAAGACGGATCTATCTTCACTTGCCGGAAGGTATATTATTATAAATCTTCATATTAAGATTGCCAGGGAAGAAACACTTTCTTGTTTATGTTTTGAATTTGCAGCAGACAGCATCTAGTCAGGAGGTAGGAATTCATTATTGTGCAACTGTAGCTTTCAGACTTCTTTATTCAGCAATTTCTTATGCTGGTGACTACCATCAGACTCCATAGTCGTTATTGGGAAGGCTTGATGCTGCTCTCTGGCAGCATCTCCAGATGATCTTACAGGAAGTGGCTTGCTTGTTGCTGACTGGTTGCTAATCTTTGATGTTCTGCATGTTAGTTTAAATATTTGGCTTTCATCTTATACTGCCATCTTATACTGCTTGGGTAGGTTGTTTACTTATTTTAGGACCATACCACTGTGTTGCAGGGCTTTGCTTTGGGCTGTATTTTGTTTCTTTTGCCTCCCAGTACTAATAAATTGCTTAGCAGCAATTCTCATTGATAGTATAAGGAAAAGGTATTTTGCAAAATAGTGTTTTGGGAAGTGTTTTCCTAGAAGAGGAGTTGCTACCTTGGCATATTTGAGAATGGAGGGGAAGAACCTGGGTACATGCCAGCATTTAAATATAGGAAAATGAAGTTGTGCATTTAGATGAGTGTGGATGCATATGGGAGCACAGATGGTGGATGGCGTGATGAGAAAGGCCTATACAAAACCACAGAGGTACTGGATTTAAACAGATAAAACTCACTGGCTTTCCATGTTACTGGCATTTCAGGGATTGTGTCATGTGAATGCAGCTTCTTAATTAGGGGTGACTAGACCTCAATCACCATGTGGTGTATCAGTTAGCTAGGGAGGGAGGCTAGCATATGTTTATCTTTGTGTAGTTCTTTTAAGAGTTCATAAACTGGTTCAAGTAGCTGCTATGTGTTCTCTGAACATGTATTTGAATAGTGTAATTCCTATTACCTTTAAACCTTAAATTCAATACAACACTTCCAGGAGATGGGTTTTAAAAATTACCAGCTGTGTTTTGATCAGGCTAATGATCAAAGAAGTTATGAAATGTCTAACAAAGTTTAAATTGGAAGTCAGATTTATCGCAACCTTGTTTAGGTGACCAGGCCTTGGAATAAAGGTGTACTGTTCACTGCAAATGAGAAGTATAGTCTTCCCTAAGAAAAGGGCACAGAAATATACTGTGTCACTTAAAATGCGTAGTGGTGCATGCTAAACTTTTTGCACTGATTCTTTGGTAGCTTTAAACCCATATCTTATCTGTTCTCTGTTTGATCTTCTCTTTCTCAGGGTAAACAGAATAGCTTCAGACCTCTCCAGGCTCCATAACTGACAGCAAGTGAGGTTCCAGTTTAATGGATTGTGTAAAGCTTAATTTTCCCCTTGTTCTTCAGGGAATTGGTGTCTCTGAGAAAATAATTGCATGCTTGAGAACAGAAACTTTATTGCAGTGGTCCAACAGCCTGAATACAATTGTGACACTATACAAGAAACTCCAAGCAAATGGCCCATTCAGAAACCTTACGTAACTGTGGCAGGTTTGAGTTTCCAGCATATTTGAGTTTGCCTTTTTGATTATCATCTGATGTGAGAGCAGGCTTAGAGTTTCAAACCTATTCAGAGCAGCTCTTTTATTAGCTTGAACAGTATCTGCAGAGTTCTCGTCATCTTTGGCTTCACTAAAAGAAACTATTTAAACCTAACCAACAAGCAGGGATTCTGGAACTATGAGCAGAGTATCATTTTGTTTTGATAAGGCCGTCTAATACTTTGGGCTCTATCTGGAGTTCTTAAATGACCCTGTTTATCTCTTTTGCATCATGGAACCTTTTGTACTGTTCCATGCAACTTATTTTTTAAGACTTCAGATTACTTTTAACCCATTTTTTGGTTTAAAAACTCTGGCCCTGGGCATTCCTGCCACAGAGTCTGTCTGAAGCTGCAGATATTAAATGTAAATGTTGGATTGTGTCAAATGTGTAGCCTTTTTTTCTTAACCTTGCCATGTGTAGTTCAGCATAACAGGAGGGACAGAATGAAGTACAGACAGGTGAGAGAAGGTTAGAGTTGGACAAGAGCAGATATTTTCCATGTGATTAAAGGGGAAGGCTGAGGTTTTACATCTTTGGGATCCTGTTTGGATTTTTTTAAACTGTTCCAAAAACGCTAGAAAACAAGCTGGCCTTGTTCCTCCATTTTCTTCTTGTAGACCAAAGCCTTTTCTGTTGCTTGAGGCATCCACTGTAGTTACTATCCCATATTCTTCTCCTCCCAGACTAGTGGATCTTTGCATGCTCTCCTTCAGGCAGCTCCTGGGGATAACTTCAGAAATCTAGTGATTGTAGGTGGTGGCTCTTGGCTCCTACATGTGAAATTTCACCCAGTAATGTCGAGCAGAACGTGCTCAGTAGCTTTGGGAGAAGTTTTGATAGCATCCATTCTACTTCAGAAATCTTTCTCAGTGATCCTCACACTTGAAACCCTTAAGTATCTTCAAAAATTTCAGCTCCAGAAATTGTTTAAGTACAGGTTGCAGAGCTGTACCTTGGAATCTCCTGCCATAGTTCTGGAGATTGTAAGTTTGTCTTCTTTCGAGATACACCTGTTCATTTCCATCCTGTCTGAGAGAGAATACTGTCTTCTATCATGTGAGATTTTCTTAAAAAAAGATGTGGAGACCAGGTCTTAATCCTCTGTGTTGTGTTATCTCCCTGTGTGATTGAAAGTTTGTATTTTACACAAAGCAGACTCTTTTGTGTTAAATCTCCTGTGGGGTGTGGTGGTCCATCTTCTTCTGTACATAAACTCTTGGGCTTTCCATTCCTTTAACTGTGGGAAGATACTTTTGTGTTAATGGCTCACTGGTATGTCTTGGCTGATTAAAATAGATTATTTGGTCTGAATTCCTAGGTATCAGCATGGGTTCAATGAAGTCTGAAAGGTATGGATAGATACTGTTGAACTATATGACTTCTAATACTGTGTTTTGGTTTTATTCCAGGAATGTACTCCAGAGAACCTGGAACTGAAAAAGAAGATTTTCAGTCAGTTGGATCTTATTGTGGGTGACAGTGTTATCTTGAGCAGCTCGACCTCTTGTCTCTTACCCAGCAAATTGTTCACTGGCCTTAAACATGTTAAGCAGTGCATCGTGTCACATCCTGTAAGTATGATGGCATGTTTCCTTTTTGTGTAAACTGCATCCCAAACTCCTTCCTGCAGACTGAGAGGCACAGAAGGGAATTTGGGCTCTTGTGTGCCATTGTTGGTGTTCATGGGGCCAACTTTTAAAAAAGCTATGGTTTGGTTATTCTGTAAGCAGTAGCACTAATCTACAGAATTGAGAGGATGTAGCATGTTGCATCCTGTTGGCTCAAGATATGTTCTGTGTGAGCTGTTGTGCTCATATTGATGTGTGTTTCTCAAACTACAGGCTTTCAAAGGAGTAGGAGTTCTTTGTTTTGGGTACAAACTCATAACATTGCTACTTTCTTTTTGTGTCATCGTTAGTCTATCCTTTTTTAGCTTCTGCTGGGTAACAGTAAGAATCCAAACACTGAGCTATATTTGCTTGTCAGGCAATATTGATAATTAGATTGAAATTTAGACTCCAGTTTCTTCAGACTTGTGATGCAGAAGCAGTGTACCTGAAAGAAGAATTAAGGAATGATGAAATGGAACAAATTGGACTTGGAGCTGAATTTGCATTCCTCATGACCAACTGGAACAGGGCAGTAATGCAAAAATAGAATGACTAGAGGTTGCAGCAGAACCTCAAAATGGCACTTGTGAGTTTCTGTAGAGGTCTGTTTGGAACTGCCAGACAGCAGTTTACCACATCTCCCCTCAGCATGGAAGAGCATTTTGTCTTGATCACTGGGTTTCTTACTGCTGCTGTTTTCCACTACTCAATAAGCTAATGAATTTGTTAACCCAGTGTTAGTCTGGTGGTCAGCTGATGAGTTAAGAGGACTGTTGTCATGAAGAAGGGTACTGCTGCTCTGGTCTCTGCAATTTGGTAACTACATGGTGTCTCTCCAGGGCATCCCTCAGAGTGTAACGTAAACGTCAATTCCCTGGGCATGCTCAGGAATACAAAAATACAGCATTACTTTACTGTAGTAAGTAACAGTAAGTAAGCTACAGCTACTTGTAGCCTAACACTGTTAAAGCATTTAATCAGTCCCTTTCTGACACTTCTCCACCACCACCCTTGTGCCTTGGGGTGACTGGGTGGCAAGGGGAACAAAAGGCTTGGTTTGGTTTGTTTCTATATAATAAATTTTCATTCCCTTTTAATTATAAAAAAAATCAAATTTCAAAGTATATATCTGTGCCTAGATCTAGTCTTTTTCCAGTCTAAAATTCAGTAGTTCCTTACCTCTTATTTCCAGGTTTGTAATTTTCTCTAGTGCAAGAGAAGAGATAATATCTCTTTAACATTTCTATATTAAGTAACTATACAATTTCTTCTTTTTAACCAGTTCCTGGTTGTCTGACTGTTTGTCAGTCTTTGATTTTACTGTACTCTTTCTTACTGTTTTCCCAGTTGGTCTGTACCGGTTGACTTTGTTTCATCTGAACTGCAGTCTTTATAGGAGCCACTCCTGAAACCAGGTTTTATCAGATCGGTAGTTAGTCTCTGTGTAAACATTTTCTGCAATGCTGTTGCAAAGATGTGTCTTTTTTCAAAGCAAATGCTCTGGAGTACCTTAAAATGTCTAAGTGTTCCAAAATGGCTTTGCGGTCCAACTGAGACTGTTTTCTTAGTAATCTCAGCTTTACTCAGCTGTACTGAGTGTACCAAAGAAACTGTAAACCAGTGTGCTCTTCCAGGGGCCCTTCTGCATCTGCATCAGGAAACATGCTTGCTTTGTAGTAGTTGTTGGCTTTGGGTGAGGTTTTTTTGTTTCATGTTGTTTTTTACTAAGATTTTGAACACGATAGTAGGATTTGGTGGCTGCAGGAAGCAAGCAGCTCTGCAAGATACTGAAGACAAGTGTGGAATTTGATATACTAGAAAAATTAAAGGCTAAAGGTGCAGAGCCTCTGGCATGGGTGAGGGTGTTGAGGTTAAATGAAATGAAGTGCCCAAAGGGCAGAAGCATCTTATCCCTTTGCTTAACATGGTTCAGTAATTAGAAAAAAAAATCCCATAGCACAGCTGTATGATAGAAATACACATAATACTTATGTTCCAATACAAAACAGATACAGCTGTTCTCTGAGAGCAGTTTCAGGCAGTGGATCAATAGAGGTCTGCTGCAGAGTGGTTCTTTTCTCATGTGCTGTATATGCCTGCTAGGTCACACAACTAGAAATATGGAGCCAGAGGAGTGTGTGCCATTGAGTGAAGTCCCCTGTTGTACAGGAAGCCCTGTAATCAAATAACTTTAAAACTGTATTCAAGTCCCTCTCTTAGATTATTTTTTTTAATTCCACTACCTCTGTTAGAAATTGTGTCTTCTAATTTTTGTTCCAATCTTATTACTGCTACGTTAAAGTTAATATTTATGTTTGTTGGCAGCTTTTGTGTAACTTAATTCTTTTCCGTGTTTTCTTTGTCATCTCCTTTCTTAGCTGTCCCTTTGTTACATTAAGGTGACCTTCTGTTTCCTGGAAATACTTCCCATTTTTAGAAACTTTCCCCCATTCCCTATTTCATCCATGTTCTACCACTTTCAGTTTTTACCAATATCTATTACCTCAGTCCTAAAAAATTGTCTTCCTATGTCTCCTCAGTGTACTCATGAACACACCCATATACTCCCTGTGCCAAATTAATGAAATTGAATATTTCAATAAGATCACTGTCAGCACTAATCTTGGAAGAAATTTTTAATAGCCTCAGTCTTTCTCAACAATTAACTTGTCCTCCTTCTTATTGGAACTTATGTCATACTTATGGGTTAGAAAAGCCTCTGAGAATGTCTTGATGCTTGCAGTGTTTTGGGTCTTGCTCGATTGCCTGGCACCACTGGATGGTGTCCATCCACCACACCATTCTCAGTGTTGGTGGTGGCACTGCCAGAGAGACTGATGTGAGACTGGCTGTGTTGGGACACAAGGCCCTCTAAAGGGAATGAAGTGTGTGAGATCAGATGTGCCATACATCAGATGTGTTGGTCAGACCCTGCAGGAAAGGAAACCATGTAAATACTGGAAGGAAGGAATGTGCATGTTGCTGTGACTAAATCCTGTACTTGCATTTACAGGAGCACGGTTAAGCGTAGTTGACTATAAGGGAGCATGATGAAAGAATCAGTACTTAATTACCATCCTTTGAATGTCAGTGTTATTCCTGGTAGTAATTTATTATATGTTAGCTCCTTGTGTTGCCTGGAACTAGATGGAGAGGTGAATTTTAACACCTTTGAGAGTACAGCTGAAGGAAGCTGAAGTACAGCTTTTTGGAAGGAACATGCATGCAGCGTTACTGTCTGTAACACCATGACCTGAAGAACCTGTTTCCAGGATATTCTTTAGGATGTTCTTTTTGTTTTTTACTTCAAAAATACATTACTCAAAGGTCTTGACTTGATGAAAAATTACATTTGGGAAGAGTCAGGGAGAGGTAATTTATTTTTTTTCTAAGTACAGTGTTTGAAGGTAACCTGTTCTGCAACATTTTTAAAGTATGTTTTATGTGATATCTGTTACTGTGTTTAGCATATATCTACAGGCTTGGGCCAGTAGCAGCTTATCTGTTAAGTGTTGCATCTTACTGGTGGTGTTTAGCAACACTTCTGTTATAAAGTTCCTGACTGTCTAAAAGGAAATGGCTTCCTTAATTTGAAAAGGCAGGGGGTGACCATGTCTTATAACAACAAACAGCCTGAATATTGAGAAGACAGTTCCTCGAGTCAGAATAAAGTCTTCTAGTACTGTTTGAGTGCCATCAGCTCTGGTGTAGGTCCATGAATTTTGCTGGGGTTAAACAGAGTTTGATTTAATGCAAGTTTAATTATTTCTTTTAATTTGAATTAATGCACCAGCTTTCATTGGATTGGTGAAGTCTTTCAAGGTCTTCAGGCTTACTGTGTTCACTGGAAATTATCCAAGCTAGTACCAGGTATAAAGATGCTTTATATAAACTTGTTCTGTTGATGGCTGATGTTCTTCTTTTGTGTTTCTTCTTGAGGTAAATCCACCTTACTTTGTGCCGTTGGTTGAAATTGTTCCTCATCCAGAAACAGATCCTTCTACTACAGAGAGAACATACGCCCTGATGAAGAAGATTGGTCAGTCTCCTGTCAAACTAAACAGAGAAATTGAGGGGTTTGTTCTGAACCGACTACAGTATGCAGTGATAAGTGAAGCTTGGAGACTTGTGGATGTATGTATATCTTTTTTTTCAGTTCTGTAGATGTGATGAGTGAGATTGTATATTTAAACGTCCTTTAAATTTGTGTCGTCTTTGTTCAGCTGTCCCTTATGAACATAAAGTGTATATTTAAATGTAAATTAAACCCAGTAAGAAGTGATGCCAGTTATAAAAAGCAAAGACTGACAAAACCAAGGTCATATGCAATCATAACAATTGTTCTTTATCCTGCTTTCTTTTTTCAGAATACTGTTATTTTCTGGACAATCAAAAGAATAATCTTAAAAGCACAGGAATCAAAATACTGATTTTTCTTTTTTGTAGGCTTCTCATAATTTCCTGTTTGTTTTTTTTTCTAGTGTTGTTGGCCTAGTGTACAGTAGTCATGAAAATATTTTAAATTGTTTTCTCTTTGGCCTTTCAGGAGCTGCACTCATAGGTTTAACTGTTACTTGATACTTGTAGGTAAAGACAGATTTCTCCTCCTCCTGCCCATTCAGATTTCTAGCTGAGAATAATTTGTTTGTGTCCCTTCAGCTTTTCCCACAGTTACCTGTTCTGTGCTGAAAAGTCTGATCTTTCATCAGCAGGGGCTCAGTTATGAGCCTGTTGCTATTCTGTTGAGAAGAGTTTCAACTGGGCTTTAATAGGACTTTTTTTTTTTGTGGAGAGTTGTGATTTCTCAAGCTGTTTAAAACAACCATGCACACAAATATAGGTAAAGATCTTAAAATCAAGGTAACATTATTGTAAACAAAGCAACCTTTTTTCCAAAGAAGTATTTAAACATAGTTGCTGAACTGATTTTGTTTACCTGTAGTTGGCTTCCACTAGCAACATAATATGACAATATAAAGAAGGTGGTGAATAACAATAAGTAAAACAGTGTTGTGAAGAAGGAACTGATCTCTTACTGGAGATGTTTATTTGAATTCCAAAAATGGCTTCTGTTGTTAAACTTTTAATACAAAGTCTCAAGTTTATGATAAGAAAAACCCCTTCAGAAAGCTGTAGTCATGTTGGAAACCATAGGATAGAAAAGACAGTAACATGGAATCACGGAATAGTTGGGGTTGGAAGGGACCTCTGGAATTCATCTGGTCCCACCCCCCTACTACAGGAGGTTGCACAGGATCATGTCTAGGTGGGTTTTGAATAACTTCAGAAGAGAATACTCCACAGCCTCATTGGGCAGCCTGTTCCAGTGCTCTGTTACCCTCCAAGTAAAGAATTTTTTTTTTCCTATTCAGATGTAACTTTCTGGGTTTATAGTTTGTGCTTGTTGCCCCTTGTCCTGTTGCTGGGCACCACTGATGAGTCTGGCCCTATCTATATTAGCCTCTAAATTATTTTTGAAAGCATAAAAACACTGGTGAAAAAATATCTTCAAGAATAAAAATGTAAAAACTACTACTAAAAATTGTGAGCAAGAAAGATTAAATTCACGAGGAAAAAGTTAGCTCAACTGCAACATTCACTGTTAGGGAATGAATGTAACTTTCAGTGTAACTTTTCCTTGAAAGGAAGAGATCTGATATAAAATAAGTCATGCTGGGAGCAAGATTTTTGAAGGAGGCAAGAGTAAATGAGTAATGATAGCCTGTGGAGGAGAAAGTGAACTTATCTGAGGATCACAAAACTGAAATATGAAGTTGATTAAATACTAATTTAAGCACCTTTTTGTACACTATCTAGCACAATACTGCAAAAATGGAAGTTAAACCTTACTTCTTTTGTAAGAGTTGATGGAGTTGTTGGGAAACTGTGGACCAGTAAGTCTGGTAATGTGTAGGCACATTGATAGAATGCCCTTGGTCAGCACAGGCATTCAGGTAATGCCTCAGAAATCTAACAGGGTTCTTTCACGTCTCTGAGAGCATAAACTCAATTGTGGAAGCCACTGTCATAGTTACCTGGGATGCCAAAAATTTGAAGGGGTCCAGGGATCATTTAGACACATTCATGTTGGACTGTGAAGAAGCAACCTTGAGCTTCAGAGTCTCAAAGACTGGACTGTTGGGAGCTGAGGCAGTACAGTACATGTCACTGAAAGTATCATTCTCTGTTTGGTCTTGCTGTGGAAGGAGTGTAAGAACACTTCATGGGCTGCTGTTGGAAAGGAGGTACTGAGTTGAAGCAAACCTTTAGTATGAACCTGTATGGATGCTTTTGTGGAAGTGGTGGTTATGTGAATAGTAATAAAATAGTGCTTGAAGGACTGACAGATAAAGAAAGTTGCTTTTGTTATAAATCAGAGTTTCCAAGTTGTTCTGTTCTTGCATAATTTCATTGCGTTTCAGGCAAATAGATTTAAACAGTAACAACTTTGGTGGCTCTATTTCCATGCCAGAAGCCTGAACAATAGCAGCTGTCTGAGGTGTGTGGTTTCAGCTGTGTGACTTTAGGCTGCACAATGCCTTTGATGGGAGGAGAATCACTGCACATAGGTGAGAGCTGCAGGCCTGGAGCAGTTTGTGCATTTCTACTGTTGTGCTGCCAATTTAGTAATTTTTATTGCAGGTCATGTTCCTTTGGTGTATTCCACTTTCCAGATGGGGAAACATACTTCTGATTGTGAAGTCACTTCAGTTCTTACTGTTGAAAACATCAGTCTCCCCAACTCTCAGTCTTTGAGAGACTCCTAAAAATGAAGTTTTACTCAGATTGGTAACATCTCAAACAAAAGTTTTCATTACTCTAAGAGTCATCAGGGTTTGTTTGTTTGTTTGTAGTTTTTTGTTTTGGTTTGTGGTTTTTTTTGGTTGGTTGGGTTTTTTGGTGGGTTTTTTTTTCAGTCAGTTAAGCTTATGTCATTAAAGAAACTAATGGAAGTTTCTCTGGTCAAACTACTAATGTACTATTAAAATCAGTGGTGGTAGGACAGACATGCAGTACAGCTGTACTTAAACATTTATCTTGAAAACTTTGTCATAAATAGGCTGAGTAGCTTGCAGAATATGTTCTAGTTCCCAAATCTATCTGGGAAACTGACAACCTGCCAGTCTTTCTGTTTTCTTTAGCAGTTCTATGTTGGGATGGATAAGATGGGGGTGAGGAATCGTGTGATGGGAGAAAGGCTGTGATACAGAGCATGGCAGTAAAGATGGGGCTGTATAGAAAGAAATGTGGTAAATATATCTGCTTGCTGAATGTTGTGTGGGGCTCACTGACTTCTGCCGTGTAGGTCCAAGAGTAGGAGACACTCTTAACACAGCCAGAAATCTGAGGTAAGGCTCTGCTAGCTTATTGGGTGCAGGCTTAAGACTCCACATGGTGCTCAAATTGCATGTGGCACGGATGCTGGAGCACAAAGAGAAGCATAATTCAGTGCAAAGTTATTAATGTAGCAATGAGAAACCTGAGTATTGGGATACAGCTTGTCTTTGGCAAGGGTGCTGGACTTCCCAGCTGCACACACAGGGAGGCTGGGATTTTACAGCAGGGCACAAAATGAGTGCTGTGAATGCAGGACTGAACTAAATGTGGGAGTGGGAAGTGGGGTATTAAAGTGGTAAAAAATTAATAGGCTTGAAAGTTGAGATCCAGTTTGTAGGAAAGTAGGAGAAAGAAAACTCATTTGGAGATGTAGAGTTGAATGCTGAAAACTTTACTCATGTGGATAATTAGAAATGTAGACAACAGGATGCAGAAGTTTGACTTTATAAGAACTAAGAAGCAAAGACCATGGATTCATTTATGGGTCTAAAAGATGTAATTCGAGCGAGTGTTTCCCTTTGAGGCAAGAGTGCCACAAAGAGATGTTTCGTTTTGGATCTGAGCTAGTCTTTTTGTGACAAGATGTCTCTTCAAAGATTGCATTGACTTGCAAGTCACAAGCATTTGGGCAGTGCAGGTGTTTGTGGCAGGAAATTTTTGTCTCAGTTATCTCTGTCTCCTCCGTGATAAAGCAGATACTGGGAGCACTCCAGTCTGTCTGTTTAAGGTCAGGTATCTGAGAACTTTCTGTAGGACCTCACAGCCTGAGACTGGCATTCATATAGGTTTCTTATTTATGTATTTACTTGTTAGGGCTCTGGTAGAAATGTTGCAAAGCTGATAAAGATGAGAGTAAAAGATGTACTGTGAGATGTTGAAGATCTCTATTCCTCTTTTATCAACCCTAAATTTTTATATTACCAGTTTGGAACCATTAGTGTAACCTTTATCCAGTAACAAGAAAAATCCCTCAAACTGCTTTCTCTGTTATTCTCTGCTATGGTTTATTTACTTTGTCACATCACCATTGACAGTGGTCACTTATGTGTCTGATCTTTTTCATAACTCTTGGAGCAGAAGGTGACTGCCTTTATTTGCCTGGGAAGCACACTGTGCACTGTAGGCATTATTACTTTTGTACTTTTACCAGTACCAGTACATTCTAGAGTAGTTTGGGATTATGTTGCAAATGGTGTTAATTAAATAGCTTGACTTTGTCTTGTTCTGAAGGTAAAATTTTGGTTGACATAATCCAGAAAATAACAACCAAACAGTTTCACCAACACTTCAGAAGTCTTAAGCCTTGCTCTGACTATCTGTGATTGTCCTTTAACTGTGGATCACTGAGTGAAATCTTACCTTTTTGAAATATTTTTCTAAGCATCACCTGGAATTTGCAAGGAGGTCATAAAATACAGCAGCAGAGATAGCAAGTGGACCATGACAGTTTTTTAACCTTGATATAATTTAGGAGTTTCAACTGCTTTTAAGAACATATTAAAACTGTTTTACAGGATGGATTGTGTACGTGCTCTACTTATCTCTGTATAAGATTTTAATACTCTCTTAATGTGGTTTTTTTTTTTCTTTAAAAGTAGGTTTTCTTTTGTGTTGTAGTCGTTGTAAAACATGAAAAGAATGGGCAGCTCTTCCATTTTTGTTAATCTTTTGGAAAATAAAGTAATGGTGTAGCTATATGTCCATTTTAGTTTGTTTTTGCAACCATCAGGTGCATTGGCTTCATTCATTAATTTATGTACCTCTCCTTTCTCAAGTGACTAGCTTAGCAGCCCTTAAATGCTGACAAGACTTTTTAAAGTCCAACTTCCTTACTGTTAATTATATTAGTGTTATTCAGAGGACTTTTCCAAAAGATTGAAGATAAGGTATAGGATTAAACATTTAGTTACAGTGCCCCATAAAATGGGAAATATCATAAAAAGGAAGATGAAAAGGACAGGAAGAAAAATAGCATCAATACTAAGTGTTTCTTACAGGGTGAGGTGAATGAGGGTGCTATGGAAGAAGGAAGATAAAGGCCAGCAAAGCAAGGAGGTGTGAAGTGCATAGGACAGCATGTTTCTTAAACATTATGAAATGGAAAAATGTGGTGGAGGGATATAAGAGAAAAGTCATAAATGACAGGACTGGAAAAAGATATTATCAGGGTGTGAATGGAAGGGACTTGATTGAAATGATAGTGAAGAGAAGGGTGTAACAAGTACTGCTGAGACAGAATGCATATTTTAGTGGCAATCAGGAAAAAAAAAGAATACTGGATTCGGGAGATACAGAGGAGGAAGTGGTAGCTTTGGAGACAGAAAGTATGTGGTCCAGGAGGCAGTGAAGTCCAAAATAACTCTATAACAGACTGGAGTGAATAGGAGAACATGATGAATTGGTGGAATGAGGAAAAAGTAAGATTGTGGGGCTTTTTGGCCATTACATATGGTATTACAAACCAAGTCCATGACAGAAGTTGCAATGTGGGTGTGACTCAGAGATTGAAAGAAAGACTGCTGATTAAAACCAAGCAGGTTGGGTCAGAGCCTAAAGAGAAGAGACTGCAGAACCTCCATGGGTTTCTAAAAAAGTGAAAAGAGTCCCTGCATAGGGACAAGCCCCAGTAAAGTACCAAAGACTCATTAGGATAATCCTGTGGTATCACTGGAGGTTAAAATCTTTTGGAAAATGAGATTGTGGTATATAAATGGTGTTGTAAGAAGTGTGGACCATTCTGAGATAGTCTAGATTTTGAAATTTGACTGGCCATTTGGGATCACAAGGGTTTTGGTGGAATGTATTTCAAATCTCAATTCTGTCAGAGCTTCTAGTGAACTCCTAACGTACTTCCTCTTCCCTCTGACAAGTGCTGGAGGCAAAGGCTTACCAGAAGGGTAATCCAGGGTGAAAAATCCCCTTGAGAAGATTATTTCACACCTACACTTAGTGAAACTGGATAGGAACTCCTTCTTGTTTAGTTCTTAGCATAAAGACCAATCCTTGTGGAAAACACCTTGCCGACCTTGCACCCTAGTGAATCATTCCACCAATTTATAATCTCCATATCATAAGTGGGAGTAGGGTTGTTCCCTAGGGGAGGATGGTCTAACTTGTTTTTCATTTATGTGTTTTTAATTTATGAAGAGAAGAAGTAAAAAGCTTCACTTTAGGAGGGTCTTTTTTTGACAGGAAGAAGCTGAGCTCATTTGTATAGAATACTACATCCCTCAACTGAAGGGATCTCTCATGGTTTCCTTCTGCTAGCAACAATTTTTCCTTTTAGCCACTGTAAACATCAAATTGTAGCTATAGTCAAAAGGCCAAGTGCAAAGCACTCATCTCATGATTCTGAGGGCACCTGGTCTTCAAATGTCAGGGTAATAGCTGAGGACTATGGTATCCAAAGAAAGTAAGTTATTAATTTGGAAATTCATTTGCAATGCTTCAAGAGCCTGTTAACTCTTTTAACATTGTTTACAGTTTTTAACTGCTGCTGTGGTTCAAATGCTTGTCTGGAATTTGTGGTTCGTCTTTTGTCCACAAATCCATGTCAACCAGGGGGGGCAGGGAGGAGCCACTCATCAAGCACAGCTTTACCAGCACAACTCATTGTTCAGATGAAGCACTTCCAACAGAAGAACACTTTTGTTGACTTTGCTGATGTTGTTCAGAGAAGTCGTGTTGCCACGTCAGGGGAAAAAGCTTTCACAGAACATATGGTGCCTGTGTTAGTTACCCTGATGCTGGTCTGAATAATCTGAATTCTGTCTGAGGTTTTTGTTTAGTCCTGTCTTTATGCAGACCTTTCTACCTGCCTCTAGATGAGTTACTTTACCATGTCTGAGCTTTACCTTTAATTTGAAGAAAATAATGCTTTTTTATCTCTGTCATTTTATGCCTAATTAAATTGTTAGGAGAATTGTGTGTTCCATATATGGTGCATAGGTCTTAATAATTATGTCAGTGTTTCCTTCTCAAGGTGGAGTTCTGCAGCAGGGATTCAGACAGGCTTGATTTTGATAGGAACAATGCCTACTAACAGGTTGAGGCTTGAGGTTGTCTTATAAAAGTCTCAGTTTAAGCCTGCAATGATGAAACTCGATGACTGTGGGCAGCTGTAGAAGTTACATTGGTTCGTGGCTTATAAGTTTCTTTTAAAGTAGCAGTAGATGATGTAAATGATGGACACAGGAAGACACTGTGGGTGAGATTCAGCTCATTTAAGATGGGATATCTACAGTGTAGACAGTGCTCCTTACTCATCTTTTAATCAGTGAGGAGAATTAGGCCCTTTTAGGACACAATTCATCTTACCTCTTCTAGATGCCTAGTTTAGGATGCTGATTTCCTTTTTCTCCTTGGTGATTATAAAGAGAGTCTAGATGTCTAGCTCAGATGTCTATGTCTACTGCAGATCAGAGGAGCTGTCCTGTATGCCCTTAACTCTAGCCCATAACTGTGTGATACAAAGGGACATTCAGACAGGGCCCTGCAAGAGATAAATTTAACAGAAAGTGTTGGTTGGGTGGCCAAGCAGATGAGTATATGTACTTGTATTCTGGAGTTCAAAGGGGGTTGCAAAGAAAGAGGCACTGAGTAGGCCAAGTACCTCAGAGCAGAGTGAAAAGATAACTTAGAAGCAATTTGGCATCTCTTCCGCCTTCCTACCCAGAAGGAAATGTTTTCATGTCTCTGGGAATAAAGAAGACAAGTTCTTGAAACCAAGCTTTATCTAATGAAAGTGGTTAGAACAAGTCTTCATTAATTCATATCTTTCTAGTAGGTGGAAAACAACCTCATGTAATAAACAGTATTGTTCTCAAGTAAATCTATTAAGGTAAAGAAATGCAAGTCATTTTTTTACAAGCCTTCCTGTGCTTGCCACAACCTGATGGAGGCACTGGCTTTCTTTTAAGTGCTATGTGTGGGTGGAATAGCTGTGCTCAGCTTTTAACTCGAGAAATGCTTCATTTTGTTTGCTCTGTGTCCTGACAACTCTTGAGATGTCAGGCTGGCAATGAACTTGAGAACCCTGGGCAGATTGAAGCTGGATAGTTTGCAAGTGCAGTGAGTTTGTGGGAGGGAGTGACAGCTGCATTGCCTGCGTGTTTGGACCCAGCCTTTTTTGCAGGTGGTCGCAGGAGCAGTATCCACTGGTGCACTGCCATTCTGCTAGTTGGGACTCTGCCCAAAAATACAAAACTAAGAGAATATGAAGGGAGATGTAACATTGAGCCAAAACTCCTGTATTTAAAAGGATTAGTGTAGTACTTGGATTTGATATGAAATCTTCTGGCCATGTGCTATTAAGAGTGTCATGCTTGTTTTCTTTTCCAGTTCTCAGTTTCTAGAAGTACAGTAGTCCTAGAGATACCAATGGTGGCTTCTACTGAAACGTAGGAAGGCTTGCATAATAGATGGACATTTCTGGCAAACAGTTGTGTTTCTCTTTGCAATCTAACTCCTATTTCTAGCCCTAGTTTTTATTACTTCTCTGATTTTTTAATTATATACAAAAAATGGGAAATTTTGCATTACAAGCAAACATTCACCAGTCTTCCTTCCTGTTGTACTTTTGCTGCTTAGGAAGGAGTAATATCTCCTACTGATCTAGACCTTGTGATGTCTGATGGATTGGGAATGCGATACGCATTTATCGGACCTCTGGAAACCATGCACCTTAATGCAGAAGGTAGGTCGTGTAAAATGTAATGAATATGAAGGGGAAGCTTGCATTGCACAAGACCCTGGAAGTGTTATGTAACAAACCAGGTTAGGATTGCTGCAACTGTGACTTGTCACTTTTTCTTACTGTAATGATAACAAAAACTTATTTAAAACGTGAAGTCAATGGAAGGAAATGGATATTGGTTATCCTGTTGCAAATGATCAGATGCAAGATGACAAGCTATTAAAACACTAGCTGTGAAATAAATTTTTTCTGAGATTCATCCCATCATACTTTGATGACATTGCTATACCCATAGTTCAGGACTGTCTGAATGTCAGGTAAAAAAAACATTGAAAAAGTTTAGCTGGTAATCCAGTGTCAACAGAAAATCACTTTCCATAGATGAGTACCTGCCTGCTGCTGAATTTGTAGCAAAGCTATGGTGTAAATATCCCTGGAGCTGCTGTGCTTTAAGCTTAGATCCTTAGTGAAATAAAATTGCTTTTGTCAGCAAAATCCTGTGCATACAAAGCTGACTTGACAAAGCAGTCAAGTAACAGTTTGACGTCTGTCTTGCGTCATTAATACAGATTTTTAGATGTTTTTGGAATAGTATATGTGATGTCAGGTTAAATAAAAAATGAACTGTGTAAAATGAAATAAAAATGATGGATCAGCGTCACAAAGGTTTGAGCAAAGACTTTAACAAAATACAAAAACTTCAAAAAGTTAAGATCAACTAAATACTAGCTCTTTATATTATGAGCTGTGTCTTTATTCTGCTTTTGTATGGTCCCTGACATGGTAGGCTCCTGCTCTGCTTCTGGATCTTTTAGGCAATGCTGCAATACACTTGTGCACTGAACCACTTCCACAACAGCACCTTGTCAGCTGGTTCAGTAACTTGGATCTTGAGAAGTATTGCTTCACTCCTGCACTTGCAGATGCATTGTCCCCAAATCTAGAGCTGCTCCTGTTTGTGTGCTCACAGAGTGACTCAGAGG
Source organism: Vireo altiloquus (assembly GCA_013396875.1). Taxonomy (NCBI): domain Eukaryota; kingdom Metazoa; phylum Chordata; class Aves; order Passeriformes; family Vireonidae; genus Vireo; species Vireo altiloquus. The sequence continues at coordinate 1,296,895 of VZRF01014176.1, read as the reverse complement.
CAGTTCAAATCAAAATTGCTGATGTCAGGACATGTGATGGCTTATGTTCATAGTTCCATGCCAGTGCCAACTTCTCTTCGGTTGCCCAGCATTGCTTCACATAATGTGGAATAATATGGACCTTCTTTTGATTGCCAAGGATTTGCTTGACTAACCTGATCTCTTTCTAAAGGAAGATGATCTGCTTGGTGGATGAGGGAAAGGATATTGTCTACCTGGACTTTAGCAAAGCCTTTGACCCCATTTTCCACAGAATTCTCCTGGAGAAACTGGTGGTTCACTGGGTAAAAGATTGTCTGGATGGCCAGGCCCAGAGAGTGGTGGGAAATGGAATTACATTCAGCTGGGGGCTGGTCACTAGTGGTGTCCCCCCGGGTTCAGTGTTGGGCCCAGTCCTGTTTAATATCTTCATTGATGATCTGAATGAAGGGATCAAGTGTACCCTTAGTAAATTTATGGATGACACCAAGTTGGGTGGAAGTGTTGATTTGCTTGAGGGCAGGAAGGCTCTGCAGAGGGATCTGGACAGGCTGGATTGATGAGTCAAGACAGTTATATGAGGTTCAACAAGGCCAAGTGCTGGGTTCTGCATGGGGTCAGAACAACCCCAGGCAGCGCTACAGGATGGGGGCAGAGTGGCTGGGAAACTGCCCAGCAAAAAAGGGCCTGGGGGTGCTGGTGACAGCAGCTGAACATGATCCAGCGTGTGCCCAGGGGCCAAGACGGCCAAAGGCATCCTGGCCTGGATCAGCAGTGGTGTGGCCAGCAGGACCAGGGCAGTGACCGTCCCCCTGTACTCGGCACTGCTGAGGCCACACCTCGAATCCTGTGTTCAGTTCTGGGCCCCTCACTGCAAGAAAGACATTGAGGGGCTGGAGCGTGTCCAGAGAAGGGCAGCGGAGCTGGGGAAGGCTCTGGAGCACAAGTGCTGTGAGGAGCAGCTGAGGGAGCTGGGGCTGTTTAGCCTGGAGGAAAGGAGGCTCAGGGGAGACCTTATCACTCTCTACCACTGCCTGAAAGGAGAGTGTAGCCAGGTGGGGGTTGGTCTCTTCTCCCAGGTGACAAGTGATAGGATGAGAGGAAACAGCTTAAAGTTGCACCAGAGAAGGTTTAGATTTGTTATTAGGGAAAAATTCCTCATGGAAAGGGTTGTTAGGCATTGGAACAGGCTGCCCAAGGAGGTAGCTATGTCACCATCCCTGGAGGTATTGAAAAGACTTGCAGATGTGGCAGTCAGGGACGTGGTTTGCTGGTGAACATGGCAGTGCTGGGTTAACAGTTGGACTTGATCTTAGAAGTCTTTTCCAACCTAAACGACTTTTTGATTCTATGACAGCATGCTCTGATGCCTTGTACGAATACTGTCTTTTTTTTATCAGTGGAAGGAAATGGACGTAGATGCAAGAAACCGCCTCTATCCTTTTCGTTATCAGCTTCACTAGCTTCACAACAGCTGCCTTTTTTTATAGCTATAAGATATTAGTTGCCCACAGTCTTAAATTCTCTGTTAATCAGTGAGGACGGATAGTAGGGATAAAGGAAGCGTGTGAGAGAAAATAGTGTTATTTGTGGGAGAGTGTCTTGTGTTGTTTTGTTAGGATGATGTGATGTTGTTTGGATTTGAATAAATTTATTCCAATTATTTTTTCTGAGATCAGTGTTTCTTCTTTCCCTGTGGGATGCATACATCAAGATCCTCCCATGAACTTCCTATGGGCTAATGTCACTTTTTGTCTGTGTTAGTTCTTACATCCTTTCTTCCATATTCATAAATGATCCTATCAAACCTATAATCTAGGCCACTTTATGTTACCATTTAATCAATGCATGAATATTAGGGATGCTGACAATATGGCAGTGAGCCAATAGCCTTGAACATGGAATAAAATGACAGCATTAAGTCATTAAAAGGAGCAGAAACAGCAACAACAGTTTGAGAACTGAATTGCAACAGACAGGAAGGACACTACTTTGAGAAGGAAAAAAGCATATCCAAATTGCATAATATTATAAAGTTGATTGTTGATTTCACCATATAAAATTAATGTTTATGTCTGTTTTAGATTTTGAGTTTGTCCCATTGCCTTTTCATGTGGCAGCATCACAACAAATGCTGTTGAGTCTTTTACAAGGAAGATCAGCAGCTTTCACTACAGACAGTTCACCCATTTACTGTTGTGGGATTATATTAGCAGACACAACATCCCACCTGTACATGTACCTGGCAGTCTGTGAATATAGTGAAAATGGTCCAGCTTCAGTAAGATCGTATCTCCTGAATCTCTTGTTTCTTGAGAAATCTCATTTCTTCTTTTTTTTTTTTTTTAAAAAAAAAAAAAAAGCAAGCAATGATCTGTAGAAGCAGAGGCTAAACTATCATATCCTGTGTTTTACAGGTTTGCAGCAAAAGTACTTTGTATGTACTTCACAGTTGGATTAGGTCAGTTATTTTATTAGTATGTTATTTAGTGAGCTATAATTGAAACTTGATGTAAACTGCCAATATTAGCAGAAGAGCTGGACAGGGGGAGGTTGAAGGATCTTGCTGTTTTCTCTCCTGCATTTATATAAACACCATTCCAGGATTATATTCTACCTGTTACTCACTGAGGTAGCCATACAGGTGTCTATAGGAGTTGTGTAGAAATTGGGGCTGAAGCATGGTCCCCGTAAAGTAAGTATAAATATCTAGTAAGCTAGGAATGAATCTTTGTGATCAAAATTGTGTTTCTGTTACAGAAAGTGGGAATAGTTGGACATCTTAGAAGCACCTGCCAGGTGGATTAGTTTTCGATGATAGGAGCAGAGTGATTGTTCTGCATGAAAAGCACAAAATATGACAAGGAAAGAGTGGAGAATCATAAGTCATAGTTCAAAGGGAGGAAATTTTACTTGTTTAGTTGGGCAAGACATAGCCAGGTTTGGTTTCTAAGAATTACTCTGAAGAGGTATGCTGGCTGGTTCAAGAGTAGAGATTATTTCCATTGCTATGGCCGCTGTTTCAATGCTGCTGCACAGGGAACAAACCAAGCTTTAACCCAGTTCAGGAGGTTTTGGACCTCAAGCTGGTCAGGAGGTGTGAGAACCTCTAAGGCAGTAACATCTAAGAAAAGGAGGATTGCCTCCTTTTGTGTTTAACCTATGTGTTATGTTTTAGGATAATAAAATATCTCAACCCAATTCAGGATACTTGTAAGAGGGTACTACTAAGATGAAGTATCACAGTGGTATGTAATCATACAAACCCTTTTAATTTTCATAAACCCACCATATATTTAATTCCTGTTTACGTGCATTCAATTCTCTTCCCAGTAGGCTGAAGAAAGCAGTTCATAGCCCTTTTAGAACTTTTGTTTGCCTCTGTGGAGCTCTGTGAGCTCTTCTGTATGAAAGAGTTTATATGCAGTAGGTCAAGATGTGAATTTTTCGGGACACTGGCTGCAGTTTCCTTCTGTGAGCTCTTAGGTGCAAAGTAGTTCCCTCTGCATTCTGAAAGGAACACATGGCTTTGCCTAGGAATTCTTTATGCTTTATTCCTCAAGTCATTATACATGGGTCCCAAAGAACACATCTTGATGCATTAATGAAAGAATGTGTATGATCACCAAGTGGCTCAGACTGAGGAATTCATCCCAAGTTTGAAACTGATCTAACAAAACAAGCAGTTCATAATGACTCCGTTTAATTCCATGATCCAGGTCACAGCAAGCCTACAGAAATACTTGTGCGTTGCTGTTGAGTTGGTAACACTGGTAAAATGAGAATAAAACTTTTTTTTGGTGCTACCCCTGTTTTAGTGTAGTTGCAAGTATTTGTGCAACTAGAGCCTTAAGTGAATTCATATGGGAATTAATGTAGCGTACAAAACATCCTGTGAATTCACACCCTAACTCAGCGCATGCATCTGTGTTCAGACACACCCTTGATGAAGATAGGATTACATTTAGAAAGTTGCCCTTGGAGCTGTAATGTCTAGAAATGTAATCCCTCTATCATTAATTGTTTGGGACTTTTGTTTCTCTGAACATAGTGTAATCATGTCAGATTCCTCCATGATGTTCTCAAAATATGCCATTTTTTATGTTGTCATCCATACTCATCTTTCACTGCAGCCTTTTCTTAGATTTTATGTGCTAAAGTCAACCCCACCCCAGTCTTTTCAAATTGTTGATGCTATTGCGTCAGTGGCTTGACCATCATGCCTCCTCTCTTTGAGTCATTACTGTATATTAATATGCTGCTCATCAGGTTAAAAGTCATCAAGTTAATACTCAGTATGGTGGAGCACCCTCTCTTTGGCATGTTCCTTGTCCATGTCAGTAACACTTGCTCCTGATTCTAGTTCTCTCTCACAAGTGTCTCAGTGCTTTGTCAGGCTGGTTTACCAAGTTTGCTTGCTTGTATCCTTCAGCCCTCATGCCTGTTGTCTTTCTTATGAAGAGAAAGGGATGAGACAGCATACAAGAAGCTGAGATACATTAACATGCTTACAAACTATAATGCATGAATATACTACATTTTATACTGTTGTATTTCCACTTCTCTTTTCCTACTGCTACAGTCATTGTCCTCTTTATGAACTTCATTTGTGTCTTCTCTCAGGGCAATGAAACATTTTATGTATGTTTCTAAGCTAAATATCTGTCCTGAGTTCCTTTTCCTTCATCAATGCTGTGTTCATCTTGATGATGCAACTAGTGGCATTGCAGCAGTAACCATGTTTGCACCACACCAGTGCAAGTCCTCAGGTAAGGATCTGCAAACCTTAAGTGTGGCTATTAGAACAAATTCTTGTGGGACAGTTCATTAGCTGTTTTGGAAACTGCCTGGACTCTCATCGAAACTGAATAAGCAGCAGCTTATTCCATTATTGGAGCCTTGTGTGTCCTAGATACATATGGGCAGCTGAAGAGACTTGAATCAATGCCTTTGTCTAGCTTGTGGTAGCATGTTCTTGTAACTATTCTGTAGAAGTCAGAAATGCTTTGAAGGAAGGTAGAGTATTCCCCTTTTCATCTCTATAATCCTGCATGTACTGCCCCCTTAGAACTTTCCGTAACTCATTCCTCTTCTTTCACTCCCTGCCATAGCTGTGACTAAGTGGTGGAAGGAAGATTCAGGAAAGTCCTGCCTTCCCTGGAGGTGTTTCTGTTTTGTGTTTATAGTTCTCAGTTGTGTGCTGCAAAACCTGCCTCCTCCCATGGCCTCTTTCCTCCAGCATTGATGAGGTGAGTGTGTGCAAGGAAGGTGGAGGTTTAGAGAGGGAGCCAGCAAACCACATGGACAAGAGGAAGCTACCATCCTCTTCCTCTGCCCCAGATGCATCTTATGTCATTCTTGTTCTCCACTTGGAGATAGTGAGGCACAGCATGGGCACAGCAGTGGTACACAAAGAGAGATGGTTGTTTTTATCAACCCCATTTACTATGTGGCTGTTTTTCCCCATCTCCCAGTTGCTCCTGTCTGTTTCACACCGTTTGCCAATGCTAATTCTTCCAGCTTAAGCTGCTCCCTGGGCAGTATCAACAAGGATTAAAGGGATTCTGTGATATTTGTTTTCCTTCTTCTTGTCCCTATGTTCCAGCCACCACCTATGCTCTTCTCATCCACCTTTTCAATAGCCCTGACCCTTGAACCAAAGGACTCCTATGTCTAAGGGCCTAGAGTCAAATATTTGCTATGAGTTTGCAGTTGAAAAGCAAAGTGATTTTTTCAGCAATATTCCCCATTGCTCAAGTGCTAGCTTCAAGAAGGCATTCAATCAGTTGATCCTGATTACTAGAATCAAATAAAATTGCATTTCACACTGAGAGAACTATCTTGAATTATTAACTTTGAACTACTGATTTTTTTTATCCTTGAGTGAGACTGTGTGTGTATTCTAACTTTTGTATATTTTTGACACTTGAAAGATTTTGCAGTACTCAACCTCTGCCTGCCATGCAGCATATGTGTCTGTATGTTACTATGTCAGGCACAATGTTGGGATCAGCTGTACTAATGCTGCTGCTCCTCTCTAGACCCCTAACTTTTTTTTCACCTTGTCCTCTTTTGCTGATGTTGTGTAAGGCTTTTCATTCATATATTACGTGCAGTGGGTGAATTGTCTTACCCAGCCTGCATTTGGCATATCTCTGCTGCATTGATGAACTACACCCACCCCGAAATTGTTGTGATTCATTCAAGCAGTAGGTGAACTGCCAGTAGGATCTTGATTTCCAGGTCTAGCTGGCTGAGTGAGCTTTAAAGGCCATTTCCAGCTCTGGAGTTCATATTCAGCAGGTAAATGGTTCAGCCATATCCAAGGATTCAGTTTTCCCAAGATACTAATGCTATCTCTTCAGCTTGGGGCTTGTGAAAGAGATTTGTGGTGCACAGTCTTCTCTTCTGCCTTCTCCTGACTGCCACAATCAAAACTACTCAGATCTATGGTATTACTGCACAAGCTTGCCAGATGTTTGAAAGGTTCCTGCTGACTTTTGGAGAAGTACGAAATCCAGACTATTCAGTCTGTGTCACAGACCTGTGTCAGCTGGTTAAACACCAGACTGACTGATAACTGACACTACTCAGTTTACCATTCCTTCTATTGCCAGTTGCTCATGGGGATTTGCTTGAATTGCCATATTTGACTAAGTTGCCATTTTTTATTTTGTCATTGTCCAGCTGGCAACAGCTGCTGCTAGAAGCTGTGGGTTAGCAACGTGTACCTAACATCAATCTGCACTCAGTCAGCCTCGGTCATTTTTACTTCTGCATCTGAGAACGTTGTGTGGTATTGCACAATGTGGGAACCTTTTTGCTCAGATTCCTCACTGTTAGAAGACAAGGCTCACATGAGCAAGTCGAAAAGTAACTATCTTTGTCTTGTGGCTCGTGCATGAACCTCATCCAGCATTGTCTCGGGATCCCAAGATTGCTCACATGGATAGCATATCCCCTGTAGGTCAGTCTGGGTTGGCTTCAGGTGCCAAAGTCTGTGAGCCCAGCTGTTAAAATGTAATAAGCAAACACTTATGCTAATGGCAGGGTATGGGCAGAAAACCCTTATAACCAGTGGTCCTTTCCAGAGTGCTTATGGAAGTGGACAGTGGTCTCTGCTTCTTCCCCAAGTGAAGAGATAGGATGATATCACAGCCTGTTCCACATCCCACAGTAATGCTTCTCTTCCTGAATCTCACTTCCTGCCAGGGATGTTTTAAAGCCCTCTAGGTAATCTGGAGGTTTCTGGCTGGGTGTCAATCAAAAAAATTGAGCAAAATACTAATTTTCTGTATAATTACAAAACCATTATACCTGTATGACTAGCTGGCATTCCTTCTTGTGTTGGGGAAGACCAGAACATGCCAGGTTGTATTCTAGGAACACATATGCCCCATGAGTAGATAACACAAGGAGATAGACCAACTGAATGCTGATTGTCATGCTTTTGGCACCAAATATAGGTTCAAGCTACTTAACAAAGCTTCTTTCTTCAGATACTGGAGAATGTTTTTAGTCCATTTTTAAGAGAGATGAATACTCTCAAATCTCCCCATGTTGCTCTTATGCAATGGACACGTTCTCCTCTTCTGGTCTTTCAGATGTTTATCCGATGGTCATTGTGACTTCAGAGTGCTGAAGGAAATTTAATACTTCCTTGAGGCTTTGTCCTTTGAAAGTTCTTCTTTGGCCCAGAAACAACGAGTGTTCTCCATCCTCCTACTGACCTCAGGGGCCTTTCAGAAACCCTGTACTTCAGCTATTTCAGGCATGTTGAGCAGTCTAAGTGTTGTAGTTTATGATACATAGTTGGCAGTAGTCAGAGGTTTCCATTCATTCATTCCAACATCAACCATTTTAGGGTTAGACAGGTGTGACTTCTGAGATACTGATATCATACAGTATTGCATTCCAGGGAAGTGTTGAGGAAAGAGATCACTTAATGACTCTTGACCTGGTTTGCATTCTTTTGTGTCATAGTCAGGCCTTCCCACTTACAGTTCCTGCATTTTGTGGTTTGATAAGACCATGAGCAGTTCCTGTTCATAGTTCTCAGTCTGCCCAATGTCCTGAGTCTTCATGAAAGAGTTGGTGACTGTAACCGCTTGCCTTTGTCTTTTGCATGTTTCTCCTCTTTGCTTTGATAACTAGCTAATAAAAATAGAACTAAGGATGCAAATTCTTCAGTCTCTTTGGTTCTCAGAAGCCTTTAGTGGATATCCAGAACTCAGATCTGAGGTGATCATCAGGATAATCACATAGGTGTGATAGGTTGGACTTGATGTTCTCAAAGTCTTTTCCAGCCTAGCTGATTCTGTGATTCTGTGACACCTATCAAGTGTCAGTTTGCTTACTGCCAGACAAGCATTGCTCATTTACTGTTGTGGGGCAGTTCCTGACGTCCTGATTGGGAAAGGCTGCCTTATCCTTTCTTGATTATATGGTAGAAGTCTACTAGATGTGTATGTCTGGCTAACTGACTGAGTTCTCTTTTTAGTGCATGTATGATTTCAATACCTCTCTAGTGCTTTAACAAAGTTTTTTTGAGATTCCTATTGGAGCTGATGGAAGCTGTGTCTTTCTCTAATTCAGCCGAGGTCTATTTGATTGCCATTTTACCTGTTACTGCCAGTTAGCTGGGTCTCAGGTTCTCTGGCCATGTGTTTAACATCTTCACAGTGGGTCCTGAGGTCAGAGCAAGCTTCTCAGGGTTTCAAAGAGTCTGGAAAAACCTGACAGACAGAGATGGCATAATCTCTGTGGGCAACCTGTGCCAGTGCTTGAGTGTCCAGTCTGAATGCCTCATTTCATATGGTGCCTGTTGTCCCTTGTCCTTACGCTCTGCAACAACCATAAAGAGCCTGTCTCTGTGTGCTGCTCGCTGACCTCCCCACAGGCACTGCTGCAGCACTGAGGAGCTGCTGGTAGGTTCCCTTGATGCCAGAATGATTTTTTGCTTTTTCTTTTATATCCCTCTTACATACTCTTTTATAGTTTTGTGTATTCTTAGGGCTTTTAGCCTACATACTTATAACTTTCCAAGACTGATAACTTAGCTGAGACCCACTGTACAGTTAAACCAGGAGACCAAACAGTCTGGAAGCCCCAGACACCAAGGTCCTCTCCAAAACATATTTTTGTAAACTAAGTTAGGCCCATCCAGGGGGAAGGTTCCTCAGAACAGGGGGTTCACTTGAGCCTCTCACTGGGGAATCTTTGATAAATATGTTAATTTTTCAAGGCCTATAATTGTGTCTATTTCCGTGTGACGAGGTGGATGCATTTTTGGGGCTTTCCACCTGGATGAAGTGCTGTACCCAAGGATCCTTAAATAAATACCGAGGTAAAAACCCCTTTTCCCCATAAAGCATGTTTTGGTTTTAGTTTTAAGACCAGGGAAAGGCAACACCCCCAAGGCCATCTCTCCTCCAGGCCGAACAAATCCAGCTCCCCCAGCCTCTCCTCACAGGACAAGTGCTCCAGGCCCCACTGTTTTGGTGGCCTCTGCTGAAGTTGCTTTGTTTTGTCAGTGGTTTTTTGTACTGGGGAGTCCCAAACTGAATACAGTATTCTAGATGCAGTCTAATGAGTGCTGAGTAAAGGCTATTAATCACTTCCTTCAGTCTACTGTTAATTAACTTCAGTCTGTTAAACAGCCAGGCTGTTCTTGGCCCTCTTTGCTGCCAGGGCACACTGTTGGTTCATGTGCAGCTTGCTGCCTGCCACTGCCAGGAGTTCTTGGAGTTCACAAGGCTGTGTTGTTGCAAGGAGCTCTTCCTTCTGAGGTGCAGGATCTTGCATCTTGGTCCCTGTTAAAGTTCTATATTGGCTCATTTGTCCAGCCTTTCTAAGGGCAGTCCTGCCCTTCAATATATTAGCTGGTCCATACCACTCTAACTCCCACTCCTACCCAATTTGATTCTATTCACAAACTTTATGAGCATGTTTTGTTAAGCAGTACAGGTCTCAGGACAGATTCCTGAAATACTCCATTTTTACTGGCCTGCAGGTAGAGTGCAATCCATTAACCACTGCCTCTGAGCCTACTTGTCCAACCTACTTTTTGTCCATCTAGTTGTTCAAACAGACAGACCCTAATGTCCTAACTTTGATACAAGAATATCAAGAAAGACCATGTCAAATGCCTTTCTAAAGTTGAGATAAATGATAGCCACTACTCTCCTATTTTTCACAAACAATTATTGAATCACAGAAGGCAACGAGGTCAGTTAGACATGATCTACAACATGGTGAACCCATTGGAGACTACATGCTGATTGTCACAATCACTCCTTTATTCTTGTGTCCAGGAATTTCTTTCAAGAGGACTTGCTCCTTAATTTTCTCAGGGCCAGAAGAGAGATTGACTGGCCTGTAGTATCCCAGATTTTTTGTTGGCCTTTTTTGAAGATGGGTGTGATATTTGCCTTCAGGCATCTGAAGATCTTGTGATGATTTTGACTGACTTGATGTTTAAAATACAGTAGAAGGCAGACTTGCAAGGGCATGCTAGTAACGGCAAGGGCTGTTACTAACAGTAGAAGTCCTTCTTTTTGCCCTTGACAACCTTGCAAGTTTCAACTGGAGCTGATCTTTGGCTTTCCTGACATCATTCCTACATGCCTAGATGGTGTTTTGTAATTTCTTCTTTACGGCCTAAGCACAGGCAGCCTTACTGACCTTAACCAGGAATTTCTGTTGAAATGTAACTTTTCACTCTTATTTTCAGGTGTTTCAAATTATTGTGAAAGATATGCTGAAGGAATGAGACTTGTTCTGAACACCTTTGGGCCAGTTCCAGAATTTTCAGGTGAAACTGTGCAGAAAGTCAATCAGGTAAATACCGAGTCGATAAAAACAGTGACATTCAGAACAAAGAATGTTAGTTTTTATTTTAACATTTGTACTATTTCAGTTTATTGCCAGAGGTGTGTATAGTTTGTATTTATTATATGAATGTGTTCTTTAAGGCAAAAGATCAGTACAGGATGCATGTGAGTCCTTTTTGAAAGCACTTGGACATACATCATGTGAAAGTGACCTAGCAGTCACATTATTACCAGTAGCATTATTACTAGACAGAGGAGTCAGCTGCTAACAGCTGTGAGTTATTGGCATTAAATCCTCCATGCTATTCCTTACCACTTCTCTCCTGTGTCCTCTTATTGTATTATGCTCAGCCTCCTTTCCTACATTAATATTTATCGTGTGTCTTTTTCCTACTCCATCTTCCTACACAGACCTGTAGCTTTTTTTCTTCTGGGTGTTGTTTTTATAATATACAAACCAGAGTTCCACTTTGTAATGTGTACAAATACACATTTAAGATAAGCATGTGAGCAGTCTGGTAAGGTTCCTTGCATGTTTAAAGATAAAATGTGTTTAAGTGCTGTTCTGGATTGGGGTCCAGTTTGTCTATTAACATTTCTAAGCCCACAATTTCTTCACACTCGCTATGTAATAATTTTGAATGACCATAGGAATCAATTGAAGTATTGTGATATCCTAATTCTGCCTTTTCAAAGCTACCTTTTTTAATGATTCCCTAAAGAATATGTTGGGGGTTGAATAATTTCTGATCAGCTGTCAGAGATTAATTCCAAATATGGAGTCTGTCTGGAAGATAGCATTTTGTGTTCCTATTTATGTTAATGCAATTTGAGGAAAGAGATTCTTTTATGCTTAAACAACATAGACTGCTTAGAATAACAATCAGTAATAATTTTGGAGTCATTCACAATCAGAAGCTTTTAATTGATATGAAGCAGTTTGGTCTTCTTTATAGAAGGCTGGATTCCACTTCAACATCTGTTTCTCTGTCTCTTTATTATCTTCAGTGCCAAAGATGCGCTTGAAGGGATCCTCTGTTAGAGTTAATCATTAAACATTTCTTATCTTTCTCCTCCATCCCTCCCTCATTTTTTTTCTGGAGTGACTGCAGCTTGCCAGTCATTGATAGCAGGCCCAGGTTTGACCCAGTTTCTCAACTTGCCTTTTAAGCTTAAGACCTCAGCTACTATTTTGGCAAAGAGACCTTGTGGTCTCTATCTGCACTCTCAAAACGCCTTTTTTTCTTTGGCGCTTCTAAGACAACTTTGTGCACTCAGAAATACTTCTTTTTCCCTGAGTTTACTATGTGTCTTCCCCTGTCGTTTTTATTATAACTGGTATTCTTAAAACAAAATGTTTTTAATAAACATGATATTCCTCACTGCATCTATGGCAAACTACACACAGGAATCTGGTTTAGAACACATTTTCAGCCACATAAATTGCCAGGTTGCCTCCTTTCTACTTAATAAAAGATTATCATCAAAGAGACTAGACAATGTGGCACAAAATGAGGAAGAGGCTGATGCTTTGTTGTTTCTGTAGTCCTCTTCATTGCCACATTCAGGATAGCCTTATCCAAGTGGGAGCATTTTTTCTTCCCGTACAGGTTGGCTCCTTTCCACTCACTCACAGAATTAGTGACCTATATCTTGTGATAGCCTGAATTATAGTTTGTGTGGATGGTGACTTGGTCTGACACAGGGAAAGCAGAAAAAGTGCTGGTGAAAAACTTTTCACTCAGAACATAAAATTTAATAATCTTAAATTTTCTCTTCCAGGCACTCTCTGAAAAAATTCCAGTTGTTCCAAAAGTCCTGGATGCCAGGAGAAAATGGAGAGATGAATGTCTCACTGGTCTTGCCAAACTGAAAACACAAATGAAATCTGACTGAGGTGCACTTTGTCTAACAGGAAAGACCAAATGAAGAGCAGATCTTCATTAAAAAGTGGAAATTTTTGGTCATGCAGAAGAATGGGCAACAAATGATATATGCACATGGAGACCAATGAAACATTTGGCCCAAATTTGCCAAATTCATGAATGACTAGAAACAGTTATTAAACAACTCATTTAAAATGTATCAAATTACTATATAAATGCATTAGATGTGTAAGCATTAAGTAGCTTTTGCAGCATCAGTATTGTGCAATGCCAAAACACAATCATGTTTTAAATAATGCATTTTTCAGCTTGCTTAGGAATTCAGCACTTGAACAATATTTGCTAATGCAGGGATCTGAAACAGGCAAACATCAGCTGTTTGTCACTGGAGAAAATAAGCCCTCCCCCACCAGTCACTGTGACAGTGAGGTTAATTTGTAAAGCAGTGACTGCAGATAGGAGAAGATTGTATTGAGCAAAGCATGAATTCACTGGCCAGGGAGCTGAGACCTCAGCAGCAGTTAAGGGTCACCTCAGTTCATATCTGTTACTATTCCACAATGTAGGGGAAAGAACTGCTCCCCCTTTCCCTTCCCTTGGCACTTCTGTACCTGTATGGTGATCTAAATGTGAGTAAATAGAGCAGAATTCCCCCTTCATCCCCTCCCTCTGGTTCTGTAAGGCTTACCAGAGACCTACTTGGTCTTCAAGACCATGCACTTGATAGCCCACGGCTTTGCTCACTGATGTTTGATGCTGGCTGTTGGCATTGCTGCACAAGTATGTGCACAATTTTCTGACTTGTCTGTGAGAAATAAGAGATCTTGATTTAGTAGCTGGTTTGGTAGACAGTATGGTGTATACAGTGCATCTGTCTAGACTTCCTCCACGACCTTCCGAATGATCTTGGGAAAGCAGTTCACCTCTCTGGTGCTATGTCTGTTTTATACATTAGCTGAAGGAAGATCTGTTTCTTTAGGACTCAGCTGTAGTGAATGTAACAGCTGTAGCTGAAGGAACCCAGATATCTGAGTTGGAACTGGATGATCTTTAAGGTCCCTTCCAACCCAAGCCATTCGATGATTCCATGGTCTGCTGTTTTGGTCCCCTACAGAGGGAAAGATGCCGTGGCTTAGATGTAGCATTTATGCTTAACTGCTGCCCTTTCCTCAGGAGATACAATATCTCCACGTAGAAGAACACAGGATATACCTGGAAGTAGGATCAACCTCAGGTGCTGCAGTGGCATGTTTTGGTCCACTGCAAAGTGTTCTTGTGAACATCTGTACTCTGTAGTTGGACTTTGATCTTACCTGGAACCTTGGGGCATTATTGTTAATGCAGATAGTAGGAATAACTTGAACAGTGCATTGCACCCAACCTGCTCGAGCTGCGCAGTTCTGAATTTGTGCTAGCTGATCATATAACTTCACAGTACAGATGCAGAAGTTTTAAGCTGTCATTCTGCTAATTCTCCTGAGTTTTTTATAGAGGATGCAGTACACGAACAAGCTGTTGTTTAGTAAAGCTGTAACTTTACTAGTTACCATTTTGAGCTTAGCAGAAATGTCTGCATGAACATACCAAAACCACTTATTTGTGCTTAGATCACAGTAAAAGAGACGTAAGATAATTTGTATTGTTTGACACAAGTGGTGGACCAAGAACACATCTCTGGATGTAAAACATAGGATGGGAGGCATAGTGTAGAGGTTGTCCTGTGCTTCTTTCTCAGTGGAGAGAATAGGAAATTTGTAAGCTCAAATTATTTTATCCTGTTAAATTTGTCAGGTTTCTTGTGTTTTTATTGCCACAGTGACTGGCTTAACCTACATTTAGATATCTGGAGAGGTCAGTCCTCACTCCTGAAGCCTTACTAAGTAATAGTAAATTAATTATGAGGTTGATTTTCTCATTTTGTATATGAGGCTGAAGAAGGTTCTGATTACTTTCAAGATTTGACCTGTTTTTCTTGTGAGCATATGACATTGTCATAACTAATTAGCTTGAAGTGCTTCTGTTTACTCTTGAGATTTTTTAAAACTTGATCATGTCATGAAATATTTGCTGCCATCTTTATTATTTGCATATTAATAAAATATTTTAATGAGGAAGGTATTAACTTGTGTGCTCCAGTGTGATTGATGCTTTAGAGACAGAGCACTTCTGTACAGTGCGCAGCTGCTCCACAGGGTTACAGCAGATCTCGCCTTGGAGCATCAGTTCCCACACAGGTTTACAGCTACAAGTTGAAGAGGGAGGGAGGTTCTTGACAAAAGGTGTATTTTAGCTGACATTTGTGTAGGAGTTCCAGCCTCCAGGAGACACATTTTGCCCCATGAGGATTAGTCAGGCAGAGGCACAGGTTGTCCACACAGGTGGTGTAGTCTCCGAACCCGGAGGTTTTCAACTCCTGACTGGATGAAGCCCTGAGCAGCCTGGCCTGACCTCAGAGCTGACTTGCTGGGAGCAGGAGGTTACAGCAGAGACCTCCTAAGCTCCCATCTGGCTTGCTTTTCCTGATTCCAAGTTTTGTTCGATTCTGGATAATTTTGAGTCAGAAATGTTGCTCCAGACACAATCAAATCTTTATTTTGTTTGATTGTCAACAGAATGAGCAGTAGTTAAACATTCAATAGACTATTTTATGGTAAACTATGAGGTATTTTTGAATAATTTGTCTTGTGTTTTCTTTCTTATACAACTGCATATTTTAAAATCCTATCTTTTTTTATTCAGGTTACAGCTATAGAATTTTCTAAGGTCTTGTTTTTGTTGCAGTATTTTTCTCTGTTTCACCAATTTGACATTTATTGTTCTCCTTATTGCATGTATTTTACTGTAAGTTACGGCTGCTTATTGGTAGCAGTATCCAATGTATTCATACCAAAGCCTTTGATTTAATGTCATTAAAAATAAACCATCTGTTATGTGTGAGGTAGGAAGAAGGAGAGATGCAGGGAAATATTCACCTGCTTCACTGAGGGAAGTACAATACCTCTGTTTCCTAAATCTGAGTGTAATGGGAGTAGTTTGCAGCTTGCAAAGCAGATGTATTAATTTACTTTCCCTATTCTGTAGTTGTTTCCCTGTTCTTCTGTTAAGTCATGGTAATAGTTTGAAAGCTAAAATGTGAGCAGTTTTCTGATTGCACTAGTGTCTAATTGGAATGGTATTAAACTGTGTTATCATGCTGTCTATACCATCTTTTAGGCAAAGAGTGAACTGTGCTTCATTAGGGAAGCAGAAGTGCTTGTGGTGCTTTTACAGAAATAGAAAAAAATCACTTTGAGACAAAACTGTCATTCTCAGTTTCTCTAAAGATGAGATCTGCTGCCAGTGCCTGTACAGTTTCATGTCAGGATTGCATTGCCATAGCATGGAGTTACAAAAAGGTGCTTGAGAACCTGTAACTGTGGTGCCCTTGCAGGGATGGAGATACAGAGGACAGGAGCTCTCCATGAGAAGAGGAGCTCAGCAGATGTGAATTCTGCTTTCAACAGCCTACCAGGCCCACAAATTAATTTGGATCTAGTTAGAGTAAACAAGTGTAAATGAGTATGTTTGCTCTAGCTGCCTGCTCATCTGCTCTGTTCTTTCAAGCTTCAGTGTGAGTGTGTGCATGCACATGTGAGTGCTATTGCAGAGTGGAAAGACAAAAACTGGCCCCAGGGGAAAACCCACATTTGATTTGGTAAGGCTTTGCATGTACCAAGCCAATAGCCAAGGATTTCTTTCTGTTCTTTCAGAAAACAGATTTCAGAAACAGAGAGGAGTTCCTCCCTTCACCATGTTACTTGGAGTTAAGTAGGGATGCAGCTTAGAGCACATCACTTACAGGGAGTTTTAGCCATAGACTGGTACCTGTTACAGTTCATTTTTCAGGTAGAACCTTCTTCTCTGAAAACGCTACACAAACCTCTTCTTCTGTTAAAAATGGGAGGTCATAAGAAACTAGCAGTGTTCTAGTCTTCTACAGAACAGTATAACTTATTTTCTTAATATATTCAGAAAAATGCTCCATGGGGTTGCATCCCTCAGCATTTTCCCTTCTTTCTCTGATGATCTTTGTCCCTTTAGCAAGGATGGATTGCTCTTCACCAAACATTTAAATGGAGAGATGCTTGGAATAAAACAGCATTTAGTGTGCATGAGATTTCTTCTTGAACCTGAGTGTGGAGATTTTAATGCATGGCTTGGTAGACTTCTTCCAGGTACTTGGATTTCACATCTGTTTTCACAAGAAGTAGAGATGTGTAAGATGCAGAATCATCCAGAAACTTGTTTCCTTTTATCTATGAGTAGAATATAGTCTAACATGGAGAAGTTAAGGGTCCATAGTTTCATGAAGATAATGGAAAGCTTTGTGCTGAACCTATTTTTTTAAAAAGATTCTGTACAAAAAGAGCTGTAAGTTGGATGTTTGATCTGTTTAGCACAAGCCTAGATGATGACACTGGTGTAGTTTTAAGACTGCCCAAGGCCTCCAACACCTCTGTGTCATCACAATGGAGATGTTTTCTGATAGAAACGTTAAAAAGGTTCTGTAATTAAAAACAATGTGAAAACCTTCCTTTCCATTAGCAAGGTGTTTAAACTTTAACATCAGGTCTTGCACTAATTTTTCCAATACCATAATGGTACCTACTTTCCACATCAAGCCACAGTTGCTTGTTCTTGGTCTGCTTAAACAGGTAATGCTCCTAAGGAATACAATGGAGGCAATTTTTGGCAGCCTAAGGAGAAAGTGATGAGGCTGGAAAATCCTCACTGTTATTCTGGTATTACTGAAAAAATTAGGTTGTTGTTTATGAATCAGCTTTACTCCAAGCTGCATTGATGTGGAGCTTGGTTGTTTTTTTTTTTTTTTAAGCTCTACTTAATGGGGTGAAATCTGGATACTAAGTCCTTAGGAGCAATATAGAAAGTATTTCTGTGCAGTTAAAGACATATTTCTGGAATTGCCAATATAACACAAAGACAGCAGTCACAGAAGTGTGTAGTTGTGCATTCCAGAGCACTTTGCAACCACAAAACCAGATTTTCTGATATTACTCAGCAATGCCATTTCAAAGCCATGCAGTAATGGAAAGATGGAATTGTGCCATAAATGGAAAGATGTAATTGTGCCATTTCAAACACATGGGCTAGTGGGGACAGCAAGTTGCATAGCTAGGTCATTTCATGGAATGAGCAGTGCCTGTTTTCCATGTTGTACTGAAGTTTATGGAGTAGGATGAAGTCACATTTTCTACTTCTACAAACCAGAAATGTTTCCATTTGCTTTTGATTTTCCTTCTTTAGAAAGAAAAGTTAACTACAAACATCATCTCCCCTCTATCAATATCTGTATCAGTTCATAGTAAAGGATAATTACAGAAGTCTGAATATAGCTTCGCTTGCTGAAAGAGACATATTACTCCAGTGTGTTGTTTACAAAAAAAAGCTATTAAAAATAAGGATACGACAGCAGAGAAAAATAGAAAATACAATTTTTCTTATCAAGATGCAGGTATTATTTATATTACTGCAAATAAAATCAGATATAATTAAGTAGTAAACAGATCTTATGTTTTAATCTGATCTTAGTGTCCTAATAGTTTCATTAGGAAAACCAGTAGATAGGGAATAATGCAAACATATTTAATCATCAGTAAAAGTGAGGTGGGTGCATGTTGGTTGCACTATGTGAACAGTGCTTACTGCATCTGAATATAGCTTTTGGTTTCAAGTCTCTTCTTAAAAAAATTACAGTCCAGACTCCTCTGGAGTGTGCTGCCATAAAACTTGCTGTGACAACTGTCCAGACAGTGGCCACTGACTGTAGCCTCAGGTAGTTACTGCCATGTCCACCCTGTTGGCAGTCCTGTCCCCATACCTATGAAGAGCAAAAGAAAGTGTAATTTCCAGCTGCCACCTCTCCCATAAGCTGCCAGTGAGTTTCTTGAATGTTGCCAAAAGGACTTTGCTCCAGCACCCTGCCATGCTGATGCAGGTCAGTAAACAGGGAATGTGGGCAGCCTTGCCCAGAGTCTGGGGTTTGTTCCATTAGGCCAGATCAGTCTGTGCTGGCCTCCAGTGTGGCTTGCTGCCCTGTTTCTGTAGCAAAGGGGTTTTGGCTGTACTGCCTGAATAGGCCACTCTGCCCAGCTCGCAGGAAGCCAGCCACAGCCGGAGAGCTGGAAATGGATCTTAACAGCTCATCCTCATTCACCCATTTCCCAGGCTAACAAACTTGGACTATTCACCTATAAAATCAAAATTTCCCTTCCAAAATAGTTTACCTGTGATAGCTGATACCCATCTGCCCTGGTGCTGTGTTGGTCCGAACTCTTTTCCATGATCCCTGCTGCAGCTTTTCTGATTTTCCCTAATGTGAGTTACCACCAGCTGCCATCCACCTGATGGCATTACTTCTGTCTGAGGAAAGCTGGAGAACTTTCCATGAGGTAAATATTCATCTGTCAGCAGCATGGGGCTCTTTTGCCAATGATGCCTTAAATGGCTACTTAGAAACAGAGACTAGACAGGAATAAAGGAAAAAGGTGGTATTTATTTGAAAGGCCTTCAGATGTACACTTTTGGGCTCCAGAGGGTTTTGTTTCAGTGGATTTTAAAATGGATGATAGGTCATGAGTTCTTTACATTTTTATATCAGCGTAAATTCACCAACCAGAACCCAGCCAGTGATGGAATTTCCTCAAGCTTGCCCCCCTCTCCCCAAGATGATGGTTTACAGTTCTTGTTCTGGGTGTCCTTGGAGAGCAAGTTACAGAGGTTTGTTATGTCTATCTTAGCATAGAGAACAGCACTTAACAAGCTATAGGAAACTTCAGAGTTACACTAGCAGTACAGAATTTGAAAAAAACCCATAAAAGTTAAAACTTAAGGCATCACCAAGATGTGTAGTTGCAGGACCTTCCTCTGGTGGTTGTGTCAAAGGTTCTGAAATTTGTGGTAAAAGGTAGAGGTGATCACCACTGGATGCTAGAGCCTACAAGAAGGGTTTGAACATGTCCAAGTTCATGATTTATGAGTAGCATAAAAACCAGATAATTTGGAAGCTGCCTAATTAGGGCAATGTTGAGAGATTTCTAGAAGAACACGTGATCACCTTTTAGCAAGACAGCACGAAGACCAGAATAAATCTCAGCTACCATGGGAAGACTGGTTTGTTTTGGTTTATAACATCACAGCTGTCCCTTACTTTTGGCACTGTTCAGTGAGCTTTTTTTCAATAGTAGCACTGGAACAGTGTTATTCTGGTTGCTTCTCATTCTTTTAGTGTGCATTTCCTCAAGACATTTCTCTGAGGGAAGCAAGACCTTGTATTTTTCAGCCCTTATTTTTAAATATATGATCCTTTGCATGATTTCCTAGCTCATGCAGCCATATGGTTATATTCTGCACTTTGTTGTACTTTTTCCTATTTTTAGACTTCTCTTTGAACTGCCCATTCCCCATATACCTCTCTTTCCACATTAGTTTCTTCTTATGACCCTTTATTACTGATGTTTCTCAGCTGCTCAGAGGATCATCTTTAATTTCAAAGCTGCAAATGGGAATTAATTGCTATCCAGATGTTCAACCAACCTCCCACTCCAGCCTCTACAAGCAAACTCTTTATGGTGACTACTGATTATTTGCACTCAATAGATGGGATCCAAACTCTGGACTTGGCCATCTGGACCCTGCTTCATCATGTCTGGTTTCCTAAGGGCTTGTTTTGGTCATTCCCCGACAGCACATTGCAGATCCCCAGGCACAGCCCAGCTGCCCATTGGCAGCAGCTTCTCTGACTCACATTCCTCCCAGGAGAGCACTGCGTGCTGCAGGTGCAGGAGTGCCAAACGCAGCCTTTTCCTAATCCTCTCTGTTGACAGCAATGTTTGACTTCTCCGATTTAATCTCATGATAGGTTCCAAGATGAAGCTGCTCCCTGTTTGATATCTGACTCAGTATTTGTCTGTCAACTTGGTGCCTGCTGAGATCATTGGTGATCAACTGCTCTGTGAGCCTAAAATTAAAGTTTTTGGCAGAAGACCTTTTTAGACCACAGGGATTTTTTGTTTGGATCTGAAAGGCATAGGGCAGTAGAAGCAGGACCCTTGTGGTCAATACAGTTCCTGTAATGTGGAACATTATATTTGTTTTTTTAGCCTCACAGGGCAGCTCTTCCAACCCCTGGCTCCTGCGTGTTGCCTTTTCAACTCCTTGCATCCTCCCTGAGAAGCAGAGACCCCACACAGGTGATGTGTGTTGGATGTACCAGTGCTCACTGATGTAGCTTTTCTGAGCCCTCATTCCCTCCAGCTGTCACTTCATAGTCTTTCTTTAAATTCCCCAGCAATGGGATACATTTTTGCTGGTTTCCAAGCCTGTTTGGCAAATATTGTCCTAGTCATGGTTTTCTCAAGGAGATCTTACTATTATTGTTACTTGAACTATTATTTTCATGTGTTTTTTAACCGTATATCCAACAATTTTACCTGGAGAAAGTTCTTATGGCAAATTTGCAACAGCTCTTCCTCTTTTTTTATTCCTTTTGTGAGTAAATTATTAAACTTTTGTGAATCTTTTCTTTTGGTTTGGACTGGAACCAGCTACAGCTCACACAATTCCACCCTTGGCTAAAATCCCCAGTTTACATACCTGAGAAAACCACAGTAACTGGGTGGAGAAAGTATAGTCTCCACAATTAAAATGCTGAACTTAATGAAGGCAGATTTATTAGGGAGAATTTATGACAGTAAATTTTCACCTTTGGCAATAATCTAATAGACAGCACAACAGATGGCACAGGGCTGAACAACACCCTGAGCACAGCCCAGACAGAGGGAGGCTGCACTGGGGGGATCCTCAGATCGCTGTCAGCATCTCCCTTCACTGCCCAGGAAGACGGGCAGTGGTCCTGGCCCTCTCTGTTTCTTTCTGCTTTGTGCCTTGTCCTAGCAGCCCTTTTTTTTCTGCATTTGTACCTTTTTACAGTTCCTGCCCTACTACCCCATATTTTAATTTTTGTTAATCCATGCCTGCTTGGAGGTCCCTTACGGTCTCCCTCATTTTCCAGTTGCCCACTTAATGCTCAATTGCATTTTTGCATTCCCATTTTTTCCTTGGTGGAGGCCAACAGTGCTCTCCCAGGGGAAGAGGATTGGACATGACAGAGGGAACAGCTGCAAGAGCTACACAGGAGCCTGATCTGAGGGTGGCACCTTGACAGAGGTCACTTACTCAAGCCATGTTCTCAGCCCTGAGCATGGCAAGTTAAAAAATCTCGACTGGGATCCAATCCCCTGTCAGCCCAAGACAGCAAATATGCCAAGAAGATTAACCACCTGCTGCTCAGACTCCCACATCTCCTCCTTCTGATGCCCATGATTTTGGCCGACAGTTATTTAAACTGGTCCTTGCTTGGTCTTCAGCTTTGTTCCTTTTTGTGGGCATGGAGACTATTTTCACATACTTATCTACTATCTTGGGCTCACTGCTAACGAAATCCATTAAAAAATATCTTTCAAGGTTTTACAAGGTTGCATGAAGCTCATCCTAGCTGAAAATACAAATAGCAAGAGAGTTTGATCCACAGCTTAGATTTTTTTAAAAAGTCTTCCTAAGTGTGAGTTAAGCAACTAAACAAGTTCTTTAGAGCAGTTGCAGAAGTCTTGGAGTTCTTTTAGGAAGAGATTGATACACATCTCTTGGAGATGATGCAGATATAGTTAGTACAAATCAGAGATCCTTGATCCCTATAAACATGCAAATTAGAAACAATTAAAATATACCACATGGCCTGATGCTTAATATAAGCATACACCCAACACTCACGCAGCCACAAATGAGTTTATCTAAAGAGACCGAGAGGAAGATGAAGAAAAGGGTGAGGTGATACTTGATCACAATAAGTAAAGTCTAGCTCTGAGAAGGTGGTTTCCAAAGGGCTATTCTGGGAGCATTTTAGGTCATTGTACAAAGAAAAAAAACCCCAAAGCCACGAAAAAATCCAAACTTACTGTAAACAACAAGACAAATATTCAAGGAAGGAATCCCAGATGAAGTGGTGGTGGGCATTGCAGAAACACAGTAAAGCTACACAAAGAATACATAATAGAATAATTTCCGGCAGGGTATGAGCAAGCCAGGGCTTCTGGGACATCCCCATTGCACAAAGTAATGAAGAAATCACAAGAGCAGATACTCATAACTTCTACAAAGGGGAAGTTGTGAAGGAAATAGGAAATAAAGTCAAGACACAGGGGTGTTGAAATAACTGGGGAAGGAGGAATCACTGTCAACATTGAGGCTGTGTCAGATGAGAGAACAGAAGAGGGAAACGGAACATAGATGTGAAACTAGTGGGGAAAAGCTGCTGGAACATTAGAAAAACTCTGCAAAACCAGGAGAGCGTAAATGGCTACTGACTGGCAGGTTTTACTGCTCTTTCCTGATTTTGTGGAAGGTCACCTCAATGCTTCCTTAGAGATATGATGGGAGTCAGTATTGGAAGCAGCCTTGGTGAAAGTTGCTGTCAGTGGATTCACATCACTTTAAAGGCAGCAGTGAGCAAGGAGGAGCCAGTCAACCCCAACAGCTGGGCAGGGAGCTGGGGATGCCGTGCACTGGTTGTGCTCATTCCTTGCAAGAAATATCTTCTTGAGGAGGCAGCACTTCACGGAGTAAACTATGTCACACCAACACTCAAATGGCAACACTGTCATAAAATAAAATGAAGGTTTCAACAAGATTGCAGTTTTTCAAGAATTAGCAAACCTTCAGGCCATTGTCTGAAGTAAGTGTTAAGGGCAGCAAAAGAGTTGTGGAGCTCCTGTACTTCTCATTTCCATGAGCAGCAATTTGGCATTTAGGGGCTGGGAGGGATATTCCCATGGAAGATCTGAATGCTGTTCCTTGGTCACTGCATGTAAGACAGTATAAATAGCAGATATATATAAATTAGTGACAACACTCTCCATCATCCTGCAAACATCAGTCCTTCCACCTTAGATTTACAGCCTCTCATCTCCAGTGTCTTCATCTAAGGCAAAGGGCAAAAAGTTGTCAAGAAGGAATTAATAAATAACAGATAGGTACCATGTTTGCAGGAGATGGACTCTGCACCACTAACTCCTCCATGGATGATGATAAATGGAGGTGTGCTCAGTCACCCGTGTGGGACAGACACTGGTACATGGAACCATTCTCTGAACCTCTCCTTGGTGTCCAAGCGCAAATGTCTCCAATCCTGTGTGCGATGGGTCCATGCGTGTCATTCCAGGGAGTGAGAATGGCTACAGCTGGCAAAAGGCTGGGTAAATTAAAGATGGAAATTTGAAATAAACAAGCAGATTAAAAGGGTTGGTTGTAAAACAAAGTGTGTATGCTGTGAGATAAAGGTACATAATAGGCTGCTGCTGAAAAGATTATAGTAGTGATATATAAAGAAAGTCCTGAATTAATCACTTCCTTTATGTAAGTATTTATGTTTTGCAAATCATTATCACTTAGCAACCTACACTGTCATTTTTACTTTTCACAGACTTAAACTGTTTCCTGGGGGTATTATCTCTGTCTGGCTCAGCAAAATTAAAACAGTATCTCACTTAACACTGTCTATAAGTAGATGGAAATAGTTGGCTCCAGATGTGTTATGAATTGTGCTTAGAGAATTAACATGGTTTAAATCATAGAAAGTGGGGCATATTTGCTGTTCAACACTTTCTTGTAGAGCAGTAATCTGTGTTTAGCTTTATGGATCTTATCAAATGCTTGTTCAAGCCAAGTCACAACTCTCGCCAAGAATACTTAATGCCACGTTTGAGGCAGCGAAAGGTAAACCAGGAAGAGACCTGGCAGGATTGCCGATTCCCCCTCGGTACTGAGACACCCCTCCTACCAGGGAGCCCTGCCGGACCTCGGCCACAGGCACTCACTGCAGGGAAACATCACAGCAAGGTTTGTCTAAGGACTCCTGAAAAATCTTTCTGGAAAGGGATTCTCCAGCCTCTCCCCACTCTCCACGCCTTGTACATCTTGGAAATGTTCCCTAGTAGGTTGTCAAAGCACTCTTTGTTGCAGAAGGAAAATTGATTTCTTCATGTCTTTGTCTATACAGATAATATAAAACAATCATCTCCTCAAGAAGGCTTTATGTGTTAGAGAATTGTTTCCACCTCTATTCCTAATATTCTTTCCTTGGACTAAATGAGCCATGTTTTTCATTTTGAATCCCTTGGTGTATAATTCTCCTTGAATGCTTCTCACTTTGTCCAGGTCTGAAAGCACCATGTCCAGACCAGAACTCCACACTCCAGTTAATTCATTCAAAGATCTTTAGCCTCTATTAATCACATCATAGCAATGCTCACTTCTGTTTTAAGAGGACTGAAGGTAATGGTTGTCTTCTCCCAGTCCTCAGACCAGTTTTCTGCCATGCCAGGGTGGCCCATACCAAGCTCAGTGGTGATCCCAGCCAAATTCTGGCACGCTCAGACCTCCCACACTGGGCTGCCTGCACCTCTTGCCCTTCCTTTTGCATGCTGTTATTTTCACCCCTGTGTAGATGAGCAAGGAGTGAATCAGTGGAGTACACAGGAGTGGAGGATGAGTGGCTTTGTCCTTCTCTTCCTCCCTGAAATCTGCTGCCCAGCACTTGTGGCTGGCAGGGAGGGAGGACTGGGCTGGGCTGTGAGTCATCCTCCACTCCCTACTCTCTTCCTAAGCCAGGAGCTGCGTGTTGCCTGCCAGCTGCAAGCTATGGCCAAGGCCCTGGCCTCATGTTTGTAGGGAAAAAATCTTCCCTCACTGTGCATATCCACTGCTGTGGCACAAACATGGCACAAATATTTAGAGCAGCGCTCTTTTCCCTTTGCCCTGGTGGATGAGCTCTGCACTCTTATGTGTCACTGCAGATGCCTGCTGCTGTCCTGCTGCATGGCCCAAGCAACGGCCTCACTATAAAGAACATCAGGATTAAAAATGGGTCCAAAAGTCTGAAAAAACCCAACAGTTGTCCCATGACATCTTAACACCAGATGGAGAGCGAGATGTTACGGGTCCACAACGCGGGTGTTTACAGTTCCTGAGCTGATTGATAGCAAGGCAAATTTAAACACTTGAACAATAGCTGCATTAATGCCAGAGGTACAAACCCAAAGGGAGAGGTGAACTGAAGGGTTAAACATTAGATAGCTTCTGAGTGTTAAAAATAACATGTCTATCGCCACAGCTTTCCACTGGGAGTTCCCTTGAACACCTGAGCCTCTCAAACTCACAAGATACCCACAGAGCCGTTCTCCATCAGTGCCTGTACACACTCCAGCTGTGGTGAGGCAGGACAAACCCTGCCTGGGCTGTGCTGGAGGAGCCGTGCGATGGGAAAGGGGGTGCACTCACCTGGCACTGCTCCAGTACTGCCAGCATCTGACCATCAGAGGTCTGGGGTAAAACTCAAGCAAACTTTAATTGTCAATAACACTTTCTATTTGTTGTTAATAGCTTGGGGGGTTTTTTAAAATTAGTTCTTTATATTAGAGTATTTGGCTACTTTAATATTACTTTTTGTTTTCACTATGCACAATCTGCAGGATTAAAAATGCACTGTGGGAGCCGCTTTCCATTTGATGTCTTCTGCTTGCCCGTGCTGTTTGCAGGTATCTTCACACTTCACGTGACACAAGCAGCCCTGACTCTTTGAAGAGGTAACCTACCATCAGCCAGCACCTGTAAAATTCTGCAAACCCATGACCAGCATTGCAGCGCTGAGCCTTCAGCTTTGCTTGGTATTTGTAAACAATTTTTAAGATGGTTCTGTATGAAGGTGCTGAGGAAGAAGTGCAAGGAGTGCGGGATAGAACGCTGCAGCAGTATTTTCCGGTTATGTCTTTCCTGTGCAAAACTTAAGCCCTCCCTATATATGAAGGGGAGATGAGACCCCTGCTCAGCATCTCTGAGTGAGGGGAGGCTTTTCTCACCTGCCCTCCACTCCAGGAAGAGGTGATCCTTCTCCTCTACTCGCTGGCACTGTGGGGACCCCCTAGAGCAGCAGGTAGCGAAGGTGCCCCAGCTCTAAGTAGGCCAGTGTGGGGCCATTAGTCATCCACTCACCACATGCCTCACTGCCTGTGCCCAGAGCAGACGTGTTCCACTCCTTTATGTAATTCCCTCGGAGGGCTGGCTGCTGCTGGGGGGCAGCCACCACTCTCACTGCCACCACCCAGCACCCCAGTACCCAGCAGGGACCTCGTGCTCTGGGTGACATTGAAGCCTGCCATGAAGAGGCAGAGGTGCCCACGAGCCAGGTGCCAGAGGACCTGCTGCAACAGTGCCAGCCCTGAGCTGAAAAGTTCACCTGGGACAAAACCCCTGGTCCTGGCTGGTAGGGCTAACCCTCTCCTCTCACTCTCCCAGCTGGGAGTGCGCTGTTGGGTCACCATCATATTTTGTGTCAAAAGACATGTGAGGCTCTGACCTCCCTTCACCCCGCAACGTGCAGGTTCAGCCCCATCTCAAGCCAACAGTCCTGGTGGATTTTAACAAGCAAGAAGGATTGGTTTTGTCTAATCCTGTGTGTGCAACCATCAGGCAAGTCCTTATCTTGACTTAACCTACAGGTAGAACGACTCTGGTCATATTGCCAGCATATTTCAGGGGTTTATGTCCACACCCCTGTGGTGTGTGCACTCCGATATCCCTCAGGTCATCTTTCATCATTGGTTACGCTTCAAGTCTCTGCAATCAGACACGGTTATCTGAGCAACAGGGAGAAATATTTACCAAAATGAAATTTAGATGGGAAAATGGGGAAGAAAGAATAAAGGGAAAAGAAAAGGTGAAAACTCAATGTTGTTTGAAATTTGCACTGATGTTTGTTAGAAAATGAATTGGTTTCACTTTTGCACGTTGGCAGTTCTATACAGGGAGATTTATCTCATGCAATATATTCTTTGTCTTCTAGTTTGCATGGTAATTTGGTTTTTGAGATATCTGGTTCTTTTCTTTCCCACACATTTAGCTCCTGCTAATGCTGAGAGTGGTTGTTGGTGAAGACCTCAAGAGAACTGGATTGTAATGAGCCAGGGATGTTGAAAGTCCAGTCCTTGATTATGTTTCTACATTTTTACTGTTCTTCTGTATATCTATTAATCTTTTCCCAGAATTTCCTCTTATGGGATGCTGTCTTGGCTATGATCAACAGGGGATGCTGAGATCTGGGTACAGATTGCTGAGCAGAGGTGTTGCAGCAGGTGTGCAGGTGACCAACCCAAGTACTATTCACCTGTCAAAGCAACCCATTGGCTGAGGAACACTCTTTCCTTGGTATCCTTCAGTCCTTGTATGAGAGAACAAGGCCTTGGACACTCCTGTGGCCATGACTTTGGGCAGAAAAGCTCATTGACCCTTTGTTCTTCTACCAATTTTTGAGGATGGCTGGCAATGCCATTTGTCCCCCTGGTGTCCTGGTGAGAGGCTATGGAGAAGCTTAGTAGACCATCACCATCTATCGCCATCTCTGCGTGTGAGCATCATTGTACCTGGCAAGGAAATCAGGTGGAATAAACCCCACTGTGGTCTCCTGCAGCACACAGCTCTGGGCAGGACAGACAGCGGCAGAATTTATAATCACATTTTGCTCGTAACTCAGAAACAAAGGAAAGGAATTGTGATAAAACCTGAGTGGTCTTGTGGCAAAGGTCCTCTTAAGCCTGTCTCCTTGTCCTGTGCTAACAGCTGCTTGACGTTAGGGCATTCAGGTTGCTTCCTCCATGCTCCAAAACAGAAATTTCTACCTCCTGATGGCAGATTTAGCTAGTTAATCACCATCGACTTCTTTAAGTTCCAGAAATGGAAAGTTGCATCAAAACTCAGTGTTGTTACCACAGGTAGTGTCCACAGCCCTGTGGGATGCAAATGGGATTTCTGCTCTTTGCAGTTGTTCATCTGGATCTTCTGGACACACCCTGACTTGTGACTGCCATCTCAGCATTTAATTAAAGGGTTAATGGACATCTCCTCCCACTTCTTGCTCAATATGGTTGTAATGGCAGCCTGGACCCCTCAGGGAGGGAGAGCAGGAATGGGTCTCCTCTGGGATCTCCTTCACAACACTAAAATATATTCCCATATCATACTGCTGCCTTGTGAATATCTGATGTCATATGGGTTACAGAGACATCTTTGTGGACATGAAAAGTGTCAAAATATACCGACTTACTGTGTTCCAAATGCCATGCATTGCAGACTTGAGAAAGTATCTTAGGCAGCATGAATTTTGCCCTTGAGCACTAAGTAATGTGTGAATTACTACTTAAAATTACTATCCCATACTTGATAGGATTTGTTTTCTTCAGTAAGTTCCTTTGCTTCTTCCTCAGCATGTGTATGCCTGATGTGTGTTGTTATTCTCTCAATTAGTGCAAACTTTCCACTGGACCCACAGGGATCAGGGTGCTCTGCACCAGGGTTTTAGTCTGGGAAATTGTGACCGGCAGGAGAAGAACTGTGGATGAGAACTCGGATTGCTCCACAGCAGTCTGGAAGCTGAGTGGTACCACCAGCCCTCAGCCAGCCAGTGCCACGGTGAAAGCATCATTCTGACTTTGCAAAGGGGAAAGAGCTCAGATCAAGGTCACATGTAAGTAGTTCATGTAAACTTTTCTTTCTCAAGACTCCTTCCTGCCTTATGTCACAGGGTCCCCCAAGGAAAAGTCCCAGGGAACACTTGTTCTCTGGGGTTAGGCTGAGAAACTGAGCAGGGAAGCCAAGTGGATGTGTGATTTCCCAAAAGCGTTTGGGATACCCCTGTATTGCCAATGGGGTTGAGGCATGGGAGGTGGTATGTGTCACAACAAAGCCACAGAGGCACATGAAACAAAAGTTGGTCCAATTCCCTCTCTGAGCTCTAATACATGCTGATGAGATGGACTCAGAGGTCCAGTGCTTAGCACACGGAGGATCTGAATGCCCTCAAAGATGGGGGAAATTCTGACATTTCAGAGCTTGGGCTTTATTTGGATTGTATCCATTTCAGTAAGGCTGTTTTCAGGACAAATTTTAAAAAAAAAAATAGGAAAATAGAATAGGCTCCTTGAGGGAATAGCAGAAGTGGAAGGGTAGGTTTTAGCACTGTTTGACAGAGCCACATTCTAGATAGCAAACCATCAAGATGAGAGAATACTATCTGCTCCTACATAGCTTGTGGCATGGTCCATGGCACAGGCTTTGGAGGCAGAGATTTCATCCTTTTGCTGACCCAGCAACTGCCCGTGTCAGGCAAGGCTCTGCACCCCAGAAGAAGGCAGGGTCTCTCCTGGGGGTGAGACACTCAAGCAGCTGCATCAGCCAGGTCCCAGGCTGCTGGTTAAGGATGGTCCTGGTGGGAAATGGGCCATGCTGGGAAACATCACAGAAGCACATGACAACCCAAACCCCTCTGGGTATCTGTGCCTTGCAGCTCTCCTTCCTGCTTACATTTGGGAGGTGGATTTTATGTGCAAGACTCATCTCTCATAAAAACAGGGAAAGAGCAGCTATTTAGCTCTGCCTTGTATTCTGGTTTTGCTAATTTACTATTACTCTCGTTTTATAGGTAAGCAATGACTTTTATTTTCTCATTGGTGTGGTTATTTCATGGCTGAAGAAAGAACAGAATTGTATTTGAAGTACCAGATAAAGAAGGAGCCCCTCATGCTCAAGGCCCTGAAGATGTAAAACTTACTCTGAAAACTCCTCTGCTCACATAAAATACAGGAGGCTTTAACAAAAAAGTTTCAGGTTTCCCTTTTAAAAATTCAGAGTCTCTTAAACAAAGAAAAATGCATCCATGGGAAGGGAGTGCCAGTAATAACAGGCCTGCTCTCACATCCACTGGAAAAAGAGAAACAAGCAGCAGTTTCCCCTGAGGGAAGAGGGATTCTGGAAGTTAAACAGAAATGTTTATGGTTGTGAAGAGTTAAAAGGCTTCATAGGCACCCTGCTTCCCTCTCATATCCTGAGCACCTCAGGGTAATGCATCAGCCCTGTGGCACAGGGAAACAGCCCAGAAAAGAGCTTGGTTTCAGCAGCCCCATCATCTGCAGGGAGACTGAGGAAACACCAGAACAGGGATGTGGCTAAGTGTCAGCAGATCTTGCCCACCAAAATTCCCAGTGGGGATTATTTACATATTCTTTTTCTGCAGGAGATCACTGGTTTCTCAATAACTGAAGCCTTCACCTCCCCTGGTTGAAACTACTGTTAGAGGATTTTCTTTATTAAATTTAAGGCAACTCATATAAAAAAGGAAGCAGTCTGAGTTAGATGTGAATCATCCTTCACACACTGATCAACTTTCCTGTTCTCATTTATGCATTTGAGTAATTTTGTTAAGCTTGCATTTAAAATATTTCTATAATGTGGCTTTCGGCTTGGCACAAAATAGAAATAATTATCCTGCTCTATTAACATCTATATTCTGTGAGTACTCCTGCAAATGTGCCATGTAATCTACACAGGCATCGATCCTAAATTAAAAGACAGCATCAAAATCTGAGTCACTTCTTCTACACATTATTAAGTATCCATTTTGGTTATGCTGTTGAATTGCCAATCCCATTTCATACCTGCCCAACCTTTTTTTTCTAGTCTTCCTATCCTCCTGGCAGAAGACCACACAGATAACCAGAGCATAGTATATCTTTGTGTCTGCCTTTCACTTGGCTTTCACATGGATTTTGTCTCATGATTTATGTTAGGGGCATTTTGGTGGTTCCATTCAGTTGATGGTCTCTCCCCTCTCTCTCCAATCCCAGCCAAGATGAATAGCTGAAAATCTTGTACAAAGAAGCTGAACTCCATAGTCCAAAACAAATTTCCTGGTTGTTTTCACTAGGTGGAGAATAATCTACAATCAAAGCAAATCTATTTTCATGGCTAAGAAGCAAATCTTTCCTCCCCAGCAGCCACAGGACATCCTGACCATGGTGGAAGGACAACAATTTTGCCTCATAGGGTGAAGCAAAGAAGGAAGTACACAAGGCATTTTCCAAAGGGTGACCTCCCTTCTTCGCTCTACACAGCAAAGCAGGAAGACCCCACAGTGGGAAGGCACCCCTGAGGCTGGAGGTTTGCAGCCATGGGAGATCATAGCTAGGCTGTGTTATCCAAAAAACAATCCAAACCATCCAAACTTCTGAGTGCCAGGATTGCAGAGATATTAGCCAGTGCACACGACAAAGGGGATGACTGTCAGGACAAAGTAAGCAGGAGTCCATTCATTGCTTGGCAGAAGGTTGGGATAAATGGGAAGAGTCCTTCCATAGGAGAAAAACTGGTTTACTGGATGATGAAGAAAGAGGTTCTCCTGTTACCTAAACATGTCTAGCACAGACTCAGTGGGGACCTTTAAGTGTCATGGGACAAGAAGGCTTCCCACAAGCTGAGTCAGCTCGGTAATCCCCACAATGGAGATTATCACACAGATGTGCACTCAAAGCAGCAGAAAAAACTGGAGATGGCGTCCCTCATGAACCACAGGCGCTCCATAGATCTTCCTTCTGCTCCAGAAAATAACGTCATCATGCCAAAACAGGCAAAGCAGAGGGTGTGACTGTCCTGCATTGCCCAACCTCTGCCCACTCAGCTGACGTCTCCCTGGCCATGCTGGGGAAGAAGAGAGGAGAGGGCTGGATAGGCACCTGGATGGGGGGAGCAGGTTGGAATGTTAGCCCATGGTTGCCTAGGAACAACTGTGGCCTGGTTTTTGATGGGATGGGCTGTCCCTAGGTGTAATCCTGACTGGAGAGTCAGATGCTGGCTAAGCAGACACCATCCCATTCTACTGAGCAGGAGTTAGATGAGAGGCACTCAGTGGCCACTGCAAGTCAATAGCATTGGCTGAATGAAAACTCAAGTAAAACCGATGGGCTCAGCAGACAGGCCAGAGAAGTGATAGTAGTTACTGGCTGATCTCAGCACCCTGCCTCTGACAGTAGCCCACACACTTCAGGAGATGGAGGACACCCCATGGGATTACTGTAATGATGTCCTGTGGGGCAAAGGATATATTTCTGACTTCTTCAGGTAGGATATCATACAGGCCATGAGGTATGAGTTGTACCTGACTGAATTAAAGAATGGCTGTGATTTGAACTGGGACTATTCTGACGAAGGGAGCCCTGGTGGTGTAGTGGTTAAGCACATGGCATAGCAATTGCCAGGGCCCAGGTTCGATCCTGGCCAGGCTGCTCCCCGGGCCGGCAGTGCTCGTTAGCCCTGCAAGGGGGCAATCTGCCTACGTCCTGAGGAGGAACTCAGCTGCCACTGTCCAGAATCGCTTTGGCCCGGCAGATTGAACCTCGGGATGAAAGGGTGGGCTCAGATCTGCGCGCCCTGTGTCTCACCTAAAAAATCCAGTGCGCAGGCTGGGAGGTCTGAGAAGAAAAGAGGCCTCCCCTGGATCTTCGTATGTGAAGGCTGGCCAGCAGCAAATTCTGACGAAACTGGCTTGACTACCTTGACCTACCCATCTGGGGATTCTGGCTCTAGAGGAGAGATTATTTCAGTGGCTTCAATTGATGAGAACTGAGAAACATCGCAGGAGGGATGAGAGCTGGAAAGATCTCTTCCTTCTTTCTCTTTCTGCAGGGACTGGCAATTTCACTTATCTATTCTCTCCTGAAAGGAAGAGGGGGGCTTTGTCAAGACCCTCTTTAGTCACTCCATCTCTATAACTTAATTCTTTTAAAAGTTAGGCAAGTGTTGGGGCTGGGGACAATGGTGCTTGAGCGGGAAAATGCTGCTATCTTTCTGCTTATGTTGCAGAGTCCAGTTTACTCAGCTTGCAGGAGGAGTGATTAAAGCATTTAGCTTTTGAGATACTTCTGTGGGCACATGCTGGGAATGACTCCTATTCTAATCCAGTAGCTGACATAGCAAAATCTTGCACTCTGTTGTTGCAAATCATTAAATCAAAGTCACAATCCATTTGGAGTAACTCATGGAAACTCATTATTATTTTGCCACTGCTTGCTGAACTGCTTGGATAATCAAAATGCTTGTGAGAACAGGGGAAAAAATCTTGTTCTTGGCCTAGAAGGTGCAAAGAGCAGTGCCACACCCCAAGCAAGAAGCAGCAGGATGTGTGGGATCAGAGAAAGAGGACTTGGGAGGATATGAGCCATGAGACCCCCTGGAGCCTCAGTCCCATGAACCTCATCACAGTTAAACCTAACACAAACAGGCTTTTACCTGCTCTCTCATTTCATCGCTAAGGTGCAAGGGAGGCTAAGGAGGAAGGTAATGGGAATTAGTTCTTTTAAAAAGGCAGTAAGGCAAAAGCCCTTGCCATGTTTTGGAAGCCCAGTACTCCTTAAGCCCAGACACAGCACAGGATACCTGGCCCAGTTCTCTGGGGAGATGTGGGAAGCTCTCGGAGAGCCTGCTCCTTTTTCAACTTGCAAGTCTGGGAATGGGCAGAAAATTAATGGGGAATGTTTCCTTTAAAGTCTCCATGAATGTTTCCATGAGGAAAAATGTGAATTACTGCTGAGGTTTCCATACTGCACCAGCAGGAAGCCTTTTTTCTACTCTGGACAAAGATATTAAGGAATATTTGACACATGAGGACAGCACTGACATTGTGCATTTCTATCACAAGGATTTGAGATTTATGTCCTTTACTCATTTAGGCTTGATTCTGCAAATATGTAGGTAGTTTACCTGCTTATTCAATGGTCCCTGTGAATGATTTTGTGGATTTATGGAAACACCCATATCAGACCATAATAGCCCCAGATGCATTGAGGAAAATGCACACCTGGAACTGTGAAGATTGACATTAGTTGTGACACTTCCAATAGGACAGTAAATGACAGCATTTCTCAGACATGATCATTTACAAAGTGAAAATGTCAATGTAACTAATAATACTTGAAGCTATTTTCTCATGCAGCTGCAGTTACCAAGTGATGGAGAAAAGTCAAAGGCCCATAAACACACTTTAACCATAAAGTTTTTTTGCCAATAGAAACCATGGCCTTTCACAGCTGAAATATATGAAAAAGCAAAAAGAATATATGAAAGCAATGACACTGTGGAATTATGCAGGTTTCTAAACAATCATGGAAAAAGAAAACAAAACATTTGAAGGAGACAAGCTATTTGGGAACTTGGCAGCTAATTAATTCTGACTCTTGCACTGCATTTCTTAAGTTCACACACACATTGTGTTTCTAAGGCTAAATCCTGTAGGCCCTTATCAGCTCACATTTAAGGGTTAATTTACAGAGCCTCTGTCCTGCAGAACATGGTTTGTTGTTCTTTGCACAACTGCATAAAACATTGTAAACACTTTTTAGGAAAAAACTCTGGAGTAGAAAATAAAAGGCAAATCTTAGAGGAAGACCAGATTTTTAGTGATGAGTGTGGATCCTGTGACAATGAAGTCGCTGAACTAGAGGGTTATATACATTTACTCTGCCTGACTGAGCCAGTAAGGCAAATAGACAACTTGTATGTTTATATAGCTCTGTATTTATATATTCTTTCCCAAATTGATGTCTCTTACTGGCTGTGAAATAGAAGCAGATACAAATGGTTAAGCTCCTTTGTCCAAACTCTGCTGTTATCTATATTCGTTCATTTTCTATGACCTATGCAGGACCCCCTGACCTAGCTGCCCCCTGAAATGTTCTCTCTACAAGATGCCCCTAGAGAGGCCCCTCTTGCTTCTTGGAAGTTAACCTTCTTTCAGAAGTGTCTAACAAATACTTTCCAAATTAGAGCTATTCAACCACCCCTGCCCAGAGTCACAGAACATAATTACCAACATGATTTATCTGGAGAATTTTCAACTCTTGAACATACTGTGGTGACATTTGCTGATGGTATTCTTAGCATGCATGGGAGGCTTTTTGTTAATATGTATCCCTAAGGTTATGTGTGTAGGATATGGCCTTTTCAGCTCCCTGTACTAATGTTGACTATAGGTTGGCATGTTAGAAGTTGTCCTGTGTTCATAAAAATCACATGGCAAAGACATTATGAAGAAAAGCCAGAAGGATGCTGTATCAGAAAAGGAAGTTCTTGGCTAAAACTGTTGTTGCTGACACTGTTTAGCATGGGGGGAGTCCCCACTGTTCTAGAGACGTGGGATGAAGCCACACGCTGACCCAGTGATCCTGACTCCTCTCAGGACAAACCAGAGAAACATCTTGTCCTTCATTACAGCTCTGTAATCTGAAATGCAGAGGAAGGAGAACTACAGGATTAAGACAGAGGGAGACAGAAAATTCTTCAGATTTCCAAATGTGGAAAAAAGAGACCTCGGTTACCTCCCAGTGCATAACCAGTACTGTCTTTCATGACTTCATCATGATGAGCATCTCACAATGCACTGCAATTCTTCCCTGCATGCAAGTGCATCAAAATGGCTACACATCTGATTTTGTATTTGTTTCTCAGTTTGAGATAAAACCCCTTGCATAAATAATCTTGTAAAACTTCTTGAGTTTTTATCTCTTGTATTTACTCGAGCATACTGACACCATGGTAATCAATGCAATGATAACAATTAAAAGCTCTGATGAAACAACTTGCACAGATCCAATTCATTTGCAATTTCTGAAGGAAGTGCAGTGTGCTTGATATCAGTGTTTTCCCAAAGGTCAGAATTATCTGAAGTGCAGGGTGGGGCTGAAAAAAGGAACAACTTCGCACAGTCATTAACATTTTAGAAAAGGACAAAATGCTTCACACCAAATAAAGGGAAAAGGGCACAAATAGCATTTAACCATCTGTGCAGCATTGTTTGCTATGAGAATGCTTT
The DNA here is from genome assembly GCA_013396875.1 of Vireo altiloquus. Taxonomy (NCBI): domain Eukaryota; kingdom Metazoa; phylum Chordata; class Aves; order Passeriformes; family Vireonidae; genus Vireo; species Vireo altiloquus. The sequence continues at coordinate 1,260,398 of VZRF01014176.1, read as the reverse complement.
GCAATTCCTAATGGAAAGGCAGACTGTTCATTGAAGGGCAGTCCTCCATTTTTCTTAGCATGTGCTCCACACTATGAAAAGCCTGAAGCATCCATATTTTGTATGCATCAGCTCAGTGAATGGAATCACTATCAGAAAGATGCTTTATCAAACACAGAAGATGGAAGATAACAAGAAGAGTCTGGCACCTGCTAATTCTAATTTCAATGTTATTTTAATTGCTATCACAGAGAATGGAATGAAGATTCGGAGGCCCAGTCCTGTTCTCATAACATTTTATGAGAAGTTTGGCACCAGCTTTCATGGGAACAGGACTGGGCGTCACACCTTCATATCCTAGTAGTGTGAGAGGGATTGCCAGTATCTGTATCATCTGCACAGCCTGACGGCCTCTGTAAATTAGCAAATGTGCAGATGCCAACAACAGGAGAGGAACCGCAAAGATTAATTGAAAGGGACTTGCCTATAGAGGGGAGAGAATGGATGTTAGAGCAGCAGAAATATGGCTGAGTTGCATTAACTAGGGTACAAAAAAGCCTGCCGTGCTGGGAGATACTTAAGAGAACTGCATTCAGGTTTAGGAAGAAAAAGAAATAAACTGAAATGTGACCGAATAAAAAAAAAATCCCACAAAAGAACCCATAACATACCAACAAAAAAACAAGCCCCAAAATCCAAAGACTGAGCTCTCCTAGAGCATGTTCCAAGCTTTTTAGGTATTTGAAATCAATAGAATCTGCCATATGAAACCCTGAAGGGTCTGAACAAAAATGCCCTAGGAATGCAATGGCTTTTCCATGCATGAAAAACAAGGCAGAGAGAGATTAACTCACTGTAAGTGAAATGGAAGACCCTTAGCCATGCAGCGTAGGTTTCTTCACTGAAAGGGTGGTCAGGCACTGGAACAGGCTGCCCAGGGAGGTGGTGGAGTCACCATCTCTAGAAGTGTTCAAGAAAAACCAGGACATGGCATATAGTGCTATGGTTTAGTTGACAAGGTGGTGTTCAGTCAAAGATTAGACTCAATGATCTTGGAGGTCTTTTCCAACCGAAATGATTCTGCGATTCTATGAGTGAAGGTTTCTTAAAGACTGGAGGGGAAGAGAGGTGTCTTTGTAGGCAACGAGATCCTCCCTTCAAGAAAACACTGACACACTAGTGAAAAAGAGAGAGCCAGAGGAAGGAGGGGCAACACACCCCAAATCTGTTCCCAGAATAGAGAAGCCAGATGTCAGCTGGCAACTTAATGATGGTGCCTACACTGGAGAGACAAGCACTGATTCCTGGACTTTCCTCCATTACATGAGAATGAAAAAATGGATGAATAGAGGGAAGATAAACAGAAAGTACAACATGATGAAAAAGGCCTGGACAATGCAAAGCTAGGATGGATATCTGCTCACATGAGACGTTGTGCATACTGACAGCACGAGTAAAGCTGACCTCACCTGTATGCACTGAACTGAAATGGCCATGGGGAAGTCTGGGCTCATGCTGATCATTTATATAAACTCAGACTTACACCCTGACGCAATTACTGCGAAGAACAGTAATACTCTGCTTGAAGAAGTGTGCACCTACTCCCAGACTGATATCAGATGGAGCAGAACAGCAGAGAAAAGAGGACAAGAGCTACCTATATCTCATGTTTCTGCTGAATGGAGACAGTGAAAAACAGAAAGATAAATGAAAGAGATCTGGGGAGACTGGGGAATGAAGTAAGAGCCAGAAAGTGTGGAGAGTCAGCAAGAAACCTGAACCACCATCAGGACATCTTCGGTGAAAACAACAGGCTAAAGAGAAGGAGCAATCAGAGAAGATACTCTTACAGTGGACATAGAAATCTCAAAGCAAGTGAATGGATCTGGGGCAGGGAACAGATTAAGAAGAGCCAAGATCCTAGAGGATGCTAGATAACATGCAACAAGAGGAGGAAAAGGCTTCTGGATGATACCTTAAAGGAAGAAAAAAATGGGTTAGGGCAAGCAGTTGAAATGAAGGAAAAAGAGAGCACTGGGCAAATGCTGATGCCTGTGCAGGATTCCTAGGCAGAACAGGATACAAAAAAGTCCCACTACAGGAAGGGCAATTTGTCATGCATGAAACAAGTGAAATGCAAAGCCTTTAGGGAAACTCAGGAGCAGCTTTAGAGGAGAAAAAGCAGGGAGGGTTACTGTGAGACACAGTGGAGAGAACTCAGGAGGAAAACTGGAGGTAGTCCCAGGGCTAAAGACAGAAAAAAGCGGACAAGAATGGAAAGGAGAATTAGAGGATGAGAGAGAGAAGCTCTTCGGGAAGGGAAAGAGCTATAGGAATAGAATAAGGAAGCAGGAAGGCAACAGGGGATGTGGCTAGAGGAGAACAGAGAGCAGGTCCCAGGAGAGGAGCAGGTTGGTATAGGACAAGGGCTGAGGTAGACAGCACGGATTAGGAGCCATGAGCTGTGCTGGCAGCCGGCAGCAGGAGCTTGCTTATTCAGCAAGTCAGGCAGTAATTAATTAAATCAAGTCAGGCAGCAATCAGTCAGTTAAATCGGGTAACAATGACTCAATTAAGTTGAACTGGGAACAATGAATTTATTACATCAAACCAGGGAACAATGAACCAATTAAATCAGCTGGAACCCTCCAAGGGTCCATCCAGAGCCTGGGCTAGATGCCACCAGGGTGGGGGACTTGCTGCAGCTGCCCACTCCAGGAGAAACATCACCACAACAACTGAGCATCGCTGCTGACAGCCTTGCTTGTCTCCCTCTGCCCAGAGCAAAGAAGGACACGGCAGTCTACAGCCAGTCTGATGAAATATTTGTGATAAAACAAAGGGGTGGGGAGATGCAAACTGTCAGCTTCCAAATTAGCAATAGTGTTGCAGAAATTACTGGGTGCCTAAGGATGAAGAAAGCTCTGCCTTTCAAATCCGGCTGATGCTGGATATCCGGAGCTGTCAGCTTAAGAAATTGAGAGGCTTTGACAGGTGCCTGATGATGATTTGGACTATCCTAACTAGGATGCAGGAGAGGTACACCTCCCAAAGGCATCCTGGAAGAGCACAGCTATGTACTGAAACAGCTGCCCATGACCATTTTGACATAGAAAGTGTAAACTATATGGATTGGTGTGAGTCAGGCTGGTCATGTACTGGCAATGCTAAGAACCATTTTCATCCCCTTTTGTTGGTTCCTTGTATCATTTGGGATTGAGGTTTGTTTTGGGTGTGGGTTTTTGAGTTTTTTTTGTTTTTGTTCTTTCCTGTTCCATCTCCACAAGTAGGGAACGCCACTAATATCACTGAGTTACCTTAGCAGGAAAGCATCTGATATGTTTCTCTTGGGATATTTCATGCATATCAGTAAACTGAAAATAAAAAAGGGAAAGTCTCATTGATGAGGACAATCTGAGGTCAAAAATATGAGGGAGACAGCCATCTGCCCATTTTTTAAGGGAAGTGCAATCATAATCATTCTCTCAGGCACCTGTAAGGCCCTTGCAGGGGAAAAAACATACTGCTTTTCAAGAGAGTACAAATGCTTGAGGTGCTGCAATGGTTAATAAACAGGGATATTACAGGGGCAACCTTTATCATACAGCACATTGTCATTAAAGTAATTATATTGAAAAGGAAATGATTCTTTGGGTGTTATTTCTGGATCAGATGAGGTCCTGAGATTTGCCCAACGTGTGTAAATTGGGACCAACACAATCCCTGTACGAATGCTGACCAGGAAATTAAACTGAAAATAAAAGCTGAAGAAGAACAACTTTCTGAGCAGCATACAAAGATGGGGCTTGGTCCAAGGGGCTGAGTCTATATTATCAGTACCATGTGTATCCCTGTTATCCCCTCATAAATGTGCAACAGAACAGTGTGAATTTTGAGACACATTAGCACAATAGTTTCACACTGAAGGACTGGACATAATTTCCTTTTCCCTGCTCTGAACTGCTAAATAGTCAGAAGGCAAAAAGAGTCCAATTAGAGATGTGAAGGTTTGAAAGAAACGAGAAATTTTCAAGACAAAAACCTTCCTGCTTCCAGTCTGCACCACATTGTTTGAGTAGCAGTCTGCCATGGAAAAATGGAAAAGAAACTTCCTGGGGTTTGGGTTTTTTCCTCCTCTTTTATCCTTTCTGAATAATATTAAGACTGGGCAGTTGGACTTGTTTTTGTGCAAATCTTCAATCTAATGAAGTACATAAAAATTAGGTTAAAATTTCAGTCAACAGTTCTAGTTGTTTCAGACTCTGGTTTATTAGTGCTCAGAAGAGAAACTTGACCTATGCCAATATTTCAAAAAGCGTAATACAAATGCTCTACAGGACAGTCAGTGATTGTGATTATGACCTTGACTGTGATTATGACCTTCAAGATGTTGACATGCACTATCAAAGAGACTGACCTTATCCTACATTTGGACTTTCTATCTAAACCTACTCTTGGTCAATACAATGTTGTGACAACTATCCCTATTTAAAAAAAAAAATTATTTTCAAACTGCATTATCTGGTGAGGCATCTAGTGACACAAAATTTTTGAGCCCTGTAACTTTAATTTTCCTCTGTTTATTTGTCAGTAATGGATGGGGTTTATGTTTATCCATCCCTTCCTTCTCCATTTTTACCTTAAAATCATGTCAATAAACAAAACATACTTTTATGTATTATAGTGCACAGCAGCAGCTATTGCAGAAGGGGTTACCATAATTCAAAGTAATCAATTCACATGTATTTATTTCACAATTTTATCAAACAGTAATTTATATATGCTAGCTATACATACTATATTTTTACATGCTAGCTAAATAAAAGATTCCTCACCTGTAGAGGAATAAGTACAATTTAACTCTGTTTACTAAGTGGTCAATTACTAAATATACGTAATTTTACCCTCATAAATAAAGATAAAACACTGTGATTAAGACTGAGACTACCAGTCCTTAAGTTTCCAGCACTGACACCTCTCATTCTATCTAACGTCCCTTGCATCATCATTTATAATCAAAGAGGGTGCTGATGCTACTGGGTCAGAGAAATAGCATTCAACAGATGAGAGATGAAAAAATTACCCAGTAGAGGAGAACCTGGTCCATTTCTCCCTGCCACTCATTCCTCTGGTGCTCTCCACTGTGGTCGCATCTAGGGAATAGATAGTTTAATATTATCTAATTTTGGAAACACAGAATATAATTTAAGACTTTTTCTTTGCTGTCAAAACTGGATGCTTCTGCCTTGGGAGAAACAGCAGGTGCTGACCTCCAACCGCGACACCCTCCCGAAGGCAGTGCAGTGAAGACCTGATACAAGGCAGCTCAGAGAGCTCCACTCTGTACCTCTGCCCGTGGCTTACCTCCTTTAGGCTTACCTGCCTTTAGGCAAGAGTGAGACCCATAGGGCCGTGTTTCCACTAGCTTTTCATGAAAAAGACCTTCAGGGTCATTGAGTTCAACCTTTGACCAACACCAAGTCAACTGAACCACATCACTAAGTGCCATGTCCAGTTGTTTCTTGAACACTCCAGGGGTGGTGACTCCACCACCAACCTGGGCAGCCTGTTCCAATGCCTGGCCACCCTGATGCCCAACCTGAATCTCCCCTGATGCAGCTTGAGGTTATGTCCTCTTCTCCTGTCACTAGCTGACTGGGAGAACAGGCCCACCCCACCTCACTACAACCTCCTTTCAGGCAGTTGTACAGAACAATAAGGTTTCCTATGAGTCTCCTTTTCTCCAGGCTTAACACTCCTAGCTCCCTCAAGCTGCTGCTCATAGGACTTAAAATTTTAATTTATATTTTCATAATATTTCTCTTACTGCCAAAAAAAAAACCCAGAAACTCTTTTTGTTGGCAAACACAGCCTTGAAAAAGAGCACAAAACTTAAAATCCTCTGCTGCAGCTAAACATACCCAATGTTATTTTGCACCTTAAAATGACCACTTTTTCAAAGTCACTGAATCAAGCTGGAAGGTGACTGGAGAGAGAACAACACATGAGTTCCAGATGTCTCTTCTAAAGCTTTTCTGCTAGTAGGAGAAGGGCTTTCCCTTTTGTGAAATGGAGATGCATGACCAGGTCCAGAGCCACCTCCCTTCCTCACCCACGCCATACATAGGGACCTTGAACGTTGTCTGAACACACAACTCCCACAGAAGTCAGCAAGCAGAGGTAAACTCAGGCCTCAGGTATTTATTGCATGTCTACCTCAGCATCACATCAGATACCTTGGGCCTGGTCCTACAGCTGCTGCAGTGAACCAATTTCCCTGGGTTCCCTCTGGATGGAGTATAATTAATGAATGGTCCCAGAGCTGATCCAGCTTTGACCAATAGGTTGGATCACAAGCCTCAGATCTCTTCCAAACATTAATATTCCTATGGTCCTAATGTACAGGTTCCATGGATCTAACTGCAAGGGTAAGAAAGGGTGGTGGAGGAAAGATGAGCAGCAGAGAGACAGAGGCTGATGTTTAAACCACAGCTGACGACAATTTCTTATCTTTCAAGTATTAGATTCTTTGTGCTACAAATTTCTACCTCTTCTTCCTGAACATGAAATCAAAATTAAGTAACCGATTTTTGCTAAAGATTTTCCAGGGGATTATTTGTATTCTAGAAGGTGGAAAGACAAGGCAGTAGAATTTTCTTGGAAATCATTTATCATTTAAGTCCTTATACTCTAAACAAGCACAAACACATGCATTTTTCACCCAAAGTCTGAGCAAATGTCCTGTTTGTCCAGTCGTGGTGTACATTTTCCTTGGAAATTTAGTTAAGAGGTTTACAAGACATTTATTTAGTTTGATGTGCCTGTGTGCAAGACAGAATACACCGTTTTGGGCAGGGATTTTTGAACCTAAAGTAAATTGTTTCCTCAGCAACTGTATTCCTTGGAAACAGAAAACTTTCCAAAATAGGTCTTTGCACTGGCAAATATGCGCAGCTCCGTGAAAGCTTGCGAGTCTGCAGGGCACTGCTGTAGCATTTCAATCGCACTTGGAAAACAAACCTCAAAAAGCCAGAAACTACCAGCTCTCCCCTCTGCGTTTGGCCAGTAACTTTTTTAACGATTTCAAGGATAAAAGACCTGGATTTTTTTCTGTCCCAAGGCTCTTCTCAATACCTGGATTCCTCAAGATGGAAACACGACCCTGTTATCTTAAACAGATATGCGTTTTCCCTGAAACACACCTCTCTCCCCCCCACGTATCTGCTGTTACCTTGATCTCCCTTCCCCTCACGCTCTCCCCCCGCAACCCCACACCAGCCCCTGTGCGGCTGGAAGCGGCCGAGGATCGGATGGGGGCGTTCGCCCCGGGGCGGACACAAGCCCTTCCCACCCATTATTTTGGCTCTTTCCTCCTCACGTTGGAAGCCCCTCAGGCCACAGCCCCCTCCGCGGGGCACAGCGGCGGGGATGGGCGCTGGGCCCCGCCTCGGGTTCCCACCGCCGCCTCCAGGGG
>VZRF01014176.1:1221391-1252892 GCA_013396875.1 Vireo altiloquus | reverse complement strand
TGATCGGCGCAGCCCGGCCGCGGTGCCGGGAGTTCCCGGCCGGGTGACCGCCCCTCAGGAGCGGGCGCCGCTGAGGCAGGTGAGGGGCGCGGCGGGAAGGGAAGGGCCGCGGCGGGGCAGGTGCCCCCGGGCAGGTCCCGTCGGGAGGCTGAGGCCGCACTTGTTGCGCTCCAGCGCGGGGCCGGGGCCGCGGCAGTGGAGCCGGGGAGCTCTGGTGGCGCTGCCCGCCGGGGAGGGAGCGGGGCCGGGCGCGGAGCCGCCATGTGCGCTGCGCACCCTGCCCCGGCAGGATTTACCCTTGCCCCGCCAGGATCTACCCTGCTCGGCAAGGGCGCTCTCCGCTTCCCGTCCCCAGCTTGAGCGTCACGGCGAGTGCTCGAAACCCGCGAGCAGCTTTGATTGGGAAAGCTCATGTCTCTGCTGGTTACGTGTTTAATTTACAACGAAATCTGTATTCACCTCCCAGCAGCTCTCTGTAAGCGCGTTATGTGAAGTACGTACGACCAGCTACGACACCAAGCAAAATCAAGTTTCCTGCAATTACAGGTAATTTGCGACACGCCTACAGATGTTAAGAGAGCTGCGGGAAGGTAAACAGCTTGCATCAGTAAAACTGACAGGTCCTGTGAGTGTCTGACCACACACTGGAAGTATTCCGTACAATTACAGAGGAAATAGGAAATGAGGTGTGAGTCAGGAATAAATTTCGGAGTATCGGGACTGGATAAGCTCACACAAAGAATGAGTACTTAAGGCGTTAAATAAAACACGAAGGACGTGCTGGAGTAAGGGCAGGAGTGCTTGCTTAGCTCCTGGCACTAGCTGGTAGCTGGGCATGTTCTGGGCATGACTCTTTTTTCCGTCATCGCGCTTTCCTAGGCTGGGTGTTACTTTCACAGTCTCTTGAGTTGTAGAATCTCTCCCCTGCCCCCAACAGAGGAAACTATTTCCTTGTCTTGTACTCCATTAGTTTTCACCATGTAGCCTGGAAATACTCTTGAGACAACAGGCAGGGGGTTGAAAGAAGGAAGTGGCCATTTGTCTTAAGAATGCTCTTTTAAACCCAGATTTTATAACTTTGATCTTTAATGGGATTAATGTCTGTGACCTGTATGAAAGGATGTGAAGGTTTGGGTCCGGATTCGGTTTGGAATCACCACAGAGTTTGTGTGTATACTGAATCAAAAGCAGAATAAAATGTATTTTCATCCTTGATTTTATTAAAGAAGTTAAGTAATTCCTAATGTCTCTTGGCCTCCACTACTCAGCCTGGAAACCCTGCTTGCCACATACATCCTTTGAAGACCCCCAGTGAAAAGAGTAGGCAAAAGGATGTGCATCTGATTGTGTTAGATCTATCGCAGAGAACAAGGCAATGGTGGGACAAGCCTCAGCCTGGAAGAAGGCGATACCTCCATGTGTCAACTAGGCATTGCAATGTAAATTTCCAGGTGGGCTTCCCAACACATTTCCAGAGCCATGAGATTACATCTGTACTGCATGTGTCAGGGTTTCAAGGAGACTTGAGACAGTCCCCAGAACTGTCAGTCTCATAACTGGTAGTACTACGTATTGCAGAGCTTAAAAATGGAACAGTAAAACCCCATGAATTAAAATACTTCTCTGGAGAATTTGGTTCTGTCCTGACAGGGCCAGTTGTCTCAATTTGCTGAAGCTGGGCCTCTGAGGCCTCTGACAGTGTTGCTGTTTTTCATCCCTTGATGCACAACCCAGCTAGATTATTTGGGCAGCCTCATTTATTTTGTGCAAAAAAAGTAATTATACAGTGGAAAAGGTATAGCAAACTCTCTCAGTAGCTACAAAAAGAACAGCACTTTGAGTTTTGCATACAACTTCTTCCTAACAGTCATTCCATAACTTCAGTGGGTACTTGCAAGTGAAGAGGATGCTTTTACAAGTTGATTCTTGGGAATAGTTTCAATTAAATCAGTGGTCCCAGACACTGTGAAATAGGAGGATGGGTTGAGCTGTTTTTTCTTGTTCTGTTCTTTGCTGATTTTAATTGTTACTTAATGATGACTGATGAGGTATCTGAAAGGAGAACTGTGACTCTTGCCTGGCTAAACACCAGTTTGTGTAAGGAAAACTTAAAGCGATGATATGAGGTGAGATAACATGCTGTCAAAACAGCAGGAATGTGGAAAAAGAGAAACACATCTCCTATTAGTTGATAAAAGAATGTTGAAACTAATTCTGTTCCTTATCTCACACCTGCATTTCTTCCTGTGATAGAGTTTTAAAAAGGAAAAAGTTGCTTTTGACTTTACTCTTAATGGATGAAATAACAAAATACATGCTCAAGGAAAAGCTGCAGTGCGGTATAAAATCTTAATGTTTATAAGTTTAATTAGTGTTTCCAAAAGGGTACAAATTCTGTGTGTGAAAGAAGACAGAGTCTTCCCACTATTAGAGGAAAAGAGATTTGAGTGGGAATGTAGACATTTGCTTAGGTGTAGGGGAATGGAAATATGAATTAGGTAACAGGCTTAAAAAAAAAAATGGCAACATAAAAATGTCATAACTAAAAAGTTATTTTGATGACTGGGAGCAGGTTACAGTATCTCTAAAACTTTCTTTAAAATATGGGAAATAGGACACTCATATCAGTGAAAACATAGTCCTTGGGAATTCGGCTTTCTTCCAAAGCAAGCATCTTTAAGCACACTTTGAAGGAAAGGTTTTCACGGGAAAATGGCTGAGACAGGCTAAATTCTAGTAGGACTTGTGCTGTCTTGTTAAGCCTTCAAGTGTGACTGCTGATTTCCTGTTTTGTACGAGTGGAATGAATTTTGTGCAGAGATGTTCTGGAGGATAGTAATCCTCCAGTTACACTTGCAGGCTAGTGAAATAGATAGGGGTATTTCCAAGTATCCTTGGAAAACGACTTAGAACTTATGTGAGGGCGTGAATGTGGGACAGTAATAAGCAGGTCATTGTGGGTAGAAACGGAACCCTTAAATGCTGTTGATATTTAACTAACATCATTTTTTAATAACATTTAACCACATACAAATTGGGTCCTAATCTGTTGCATTTCTCTGGGTTTCTTGCTGGGTTTAATTAGAGCAAAGAATGCCTCCTGTTTTCCTAAACCTGAGTAGAAGGAAAGGACAATGCTTGCAGTGTTCAGACCTGCAACTGTCAAAGGTTTCCTGTTCCTGATTAGTCTTTGCCTGTAGTTGTGTCAAATCAGATACACTCTGTCACAGATCTACTCCTCTCCAGTTTCCACTCTGATATGGAGATGTGCGCTCAGAACAAAGTTTAGGAGCTACTAGAGAGAATTGCACAGGCTTTTGTGATTGTGAGACTACTCCTTTGATCTTTTTCAGCTTTTTAGGAAAGAAATGTTGATATTCCAGAGTCTTTCAGCTGCTTACTCCTTGAAGTTTTTAATATACCGCTGTAAAATTAAAATAGCTGGAAGCTACCTATTAAAGGATTTAAGCTGCCAAGGTCTAAGTTCAAAGCTTTGTCTTGCATTTTGAACTCTGCATTAAAGCTAGAGCAATGTAGGGAACTGCATTCTTTTTAAGGTGTCAGAAATATCCTGCATGATTGAATTCAAGCTCTGTGCTTCCAGCTTTGAACTAGTACTTATCTGTCTTGGTCCACTGAGCCTGTGAAGCTTGTAATTTCAGTGGAGCATTTCAGGAGAACAGCCCTGTGAGATGGTGAGATTTTTGTTATCTCTAGTTTAATGTCTGAGAAACTGAGGCATGGAGCAGACTGACAAATTAGGTAGGAAGTCTGAGCAAGTTAGCAAGTGATTGCTGTAGCCTGTGTACCAGCCTTTCTTGGTGAAATAAAAGGATGTTGTCTTTTGGAAAATGTTAATCTGTATTTATTAGAAGCTTCCTTGCTTCAGCCTTGGCAGTGCTGCTGTTCTCATGATGCAGCACCAAAAACTAACCCAGCGTTAGGAATAACAAAATCTACACAGTAGCAATTAAGTGCTTGCTGTAAAATAGATGCCAGGCTGGCAGGGTGGAGGCATGCTGATGCAAAACTGCTGAAACTCAGATTAGTGTGTTCTTCAAATCTGGGTAATGACACAGCATTATACAGCTCTAGGACATCTCGATGCTGGTTATCAGCTGCGCTATGAGCCACTGCTCCCAGTGCAACTGTTGAGATCAACACCTGAAAGGAAAGTTGTCTCAGCACTGCCCTTGAATGCATGTTGGACCTCAACATGCAGCAGTACTTCTTGTGCTGCTAAGTTGGGTCATAAAATAATTTTCGTAATGACTTTGCATCTATTAGCTTAGATGTTCTAAAGCTCTTCTATGGTAAAAGTTCTGCATTAGAACTGCCACTCTTGGGTATGTGAGTTACCTTTGTCCACAGCTTGGGAAGTAGGCAGGGACACTTGAGACCAGTGCTTTTTTGCTTAAAGATTATCTTGGTTAACACATTCCCACATGTGATGAAGTGACTTTTGTCTTGGCAGACTGCTGATCTTTTATCAGTATCCGGAGGCACTGCTGAAAGTGCTGGAATATGACACCAAACTGGTAACTCCTGGTACATTGTATACTAAAATTCTGATAGAATTGGAGTCATTGAACACCCTCTAAATTCCTGTGTAAATCCAGTACAGTAAATAAGTTGTATCCAAATTGAAGGCGAGAAGGGTATAATCTTATTCTGAATCTGTGCACATGTTAGGGGTCTGTGGACCTCTTCTTGAATGGGACTCCTAGATGTTCCTGTAGCATAAGCAAATATTGTAATACTTGCTTATGACTACTTTTGTTGCTTGATAATATCCTATAGCAGAAGCACCATATAGGTATGTGATAGAGACGTATCTTCTGTTGTTTTTCCACCTTCACTGTATTCTAATTGTGGATTTAGCCACTGACAATGATTTTCCAGTATAACAGTCTTTAACAGAAGAAAATGGTGTCTGTTAACAAGCTAGCTGTACTCATAAAGAGGGGAGCTCAGTGATAATTGTCCTCAGTGTTGTGAATTGCAGGGATTTGCACTGGGTGTATGCACCGTGCTGTGATTGCGGTTTAATGTCGGCTTACAGGAGCTAGCATTAAAGTAGAAGCCAGTCTAGCCATGGCAACACAGAGCTCAAAATACTGCCCATAAGCTGCAGAGCTACAGAAATAGTTAAGCTGTAGTTCTTCTCTTGCTGCTGTTTAGCTTACTAGTGGAAAAAAAACCCCAAACCAACAAGGAAAAAAAAACGAACCCCAAATGAAACACCTGCTTGTGTGGCTGTGTTGTGTGATCATACAGACCTGTTTCCCTGGTCAGAACTTTTCAGTCAAGCATGATGATCTTTTATTATTGTTTTCAACTCTTACTGTAACAACCATCTAACATTGTGGTCCTCTAATTGTTGAAATGAAACAGAAGATGCTGCTGGTAGTAGAACAGAAATCTATGCAGAGACTTGGAAAAGCTTATTTTCTTGCCCAGTTGCAATTTTTGTGAAGGAAAATTTAACATCTAATGTACTCCCATGCTGGAAATTATTCTAAATGCTTAGTTATTCAACCTCACTAACTTCAGCTGTCTTCTGTTCTTCCCAGTAGGATCCTTTATAACCCATCCCTGTCCTCATTCCTACTTTACATTTCTTCCCCAAAATTCACCTAAGCTTTCATGTCTTTAGTGTATTTTTGCGGTGTGCTGTACTTCTAAGACCAGCAAGCTAGGTAAGTCCTTGGGTGTGTACATACTGTTATTTCTGTGAGCATTTGGCAGGATTTGCTTGCATAGAAATAGTATCTGGACTGGCTCTATAAAAATAGAACTTACCAACCCATTAAAGGGATGTAATTTTCATGCTTTCTTCTCCTTTGGTCAGCAAGACCGTTAATATTTTACTTGCTAGTAAAAAGGAAAACAAGTATTTGGAAGAAAGATAACCTATGATCGAGGTTCTAGCTTTTGAGCGAGTAAAGAGTAAATGAGCCATCACATCAGTACAGGTAGCCCTGATGGGGTGTTTAGTTGGAGTGATCTGCACTGGTGGCTTTAATAGTGTGAAGGGCCATACTTGCCTAACTTAAATTCTCCTTGAATCACTGTGTCTGTTTATTGGAGAGGGGTGGACACTTTGGCAGTGTCTGAATTGCCTTCCTTGGATCCTCTAAGTTGCACTGAGGAGAGCTGTTTAAAGCCAGCCAGTAGGAAACACTGTGACCAAAGTATTTGGATGGAATTCAGGCTGCCTGGATATGGCACTACAGTCTTAGATGTGCCACCTTTCAGGGAGAAGATAGTGAGACTTCTCTGGTGTCTGATCAATGCCTGTAGCACTCTGGAGTGGTCCTGAAGTCATATGACTTTCTATCAGTGTCAAAACAAGCCTGAGAGGCCATGAGCAAGAAGGGGCAAAGGTTGGTGACTTGCTTGGCAAGCAGTGGGAAGAACAGTGGATGGTGGCAGGAGGAGCTGAAGAGATAGCCTGAAGATTTGGAAAGGTATGTGGGAAGGGTGAAGGGAGGAGTGTTTTGGCAGATAAGAAAGACTGAGGCTTTTTTGGAAAGGAGATGCCGCTAGGAGAATCTGGACAAAAGACGGTGTCTGCAAAGTGTGGTGGCTTTTTCTTTTTTCTTGATTCGGATACAGACATATCGAATTGAAGGACAGTTTTTTGGCTTGGGAAGCACAATGTACTCTGAGGGAAGATGGAGCAAGTCAGATGAAGAGGAGTGTATGTTATCCTTAGCATTAAAGCTTTGCTAACCCTTCTTCCCCACTGACTGCTCATTCTTTGCAATTTGCAGCCTGGGGTTTTTGTTGAGGGTTTGTTTGTTTGTTTTAATGAAGCTGTCCTTTTCAGATGATCTGTGAGTCTGTGCTGTTAAGCAGATTGGTGAAATAGATCAGGTTTAAAGAAACCAAACCAACCAAAATATACTAGTCCTGGGAAGAACTTACAGACAAGTCACCTGCTTTATAATGCTCTTTCACAAAGTCACAGGAGATGAACTGCAGTGTGACCTCAGGAGTAAACAAAGCTAGGGGAGCTTCTTGATCTAACTACTGCTAACGCTGGGGAACTTGTATTTTTGTATTTGAATCCCCTTCTGTACAGGGAGGAGGAAATAAATCCATGTGAAGTTATAACAAAACGGCAGCAATATTGGTGTGCAGTGAGACATAAATCTAAGAAACAGGGCTTATGAGGAGGGGGTACACAGGTTTCAACTTCACAACCTTTTTAGTTTGTAAGAAGATGGTTGACAGGCAGGGAGCAGAAAGGACTCTGGTGGAGTTAGAGGATAGGTGAATAATGTGTGTAATACCACAGTTTGCATGGTGCCAGGATTCTTCTACAGGATTTATTTTCAAATGTTCATAAGTATTTCTAGTCATAATACTTAGTTGTAGTGTCATTTTATAAGTATTGTAATTGCTGTATGTGTGTAATAGTAACGGAGAACACTAAAAAGTGTCCCTCTGCTTAACAATGCAATAATTGCCAAGGCAAATTCTAAAAGATTTGTCATCAATCAGGTGACACAAGAAGGGGGGGAAACAAACAGTTAAAAATCTAGCTGATATCTTTAGTAAGTAGCTCTGGTATTAAGGGCCTTTCTTGTGTCCTCATAGGGTTGTTAACCTACAGAGACTCTCTGTAACTGTATGTTAATGAAAAAGAATCTTTCTTTTGGAAAAAATAACCTAGCAGGATAGCAAGGTAAGTCTGTTTCAGCACTGTTTTCATTCAGATACAGAAAAAAATAGCCCATATAGATTCTGCATCCTGAAGGAGGCTCAGGAAGAGTTCTCTCCAATCTGAAGATCTTGGATCTCCCCCTTGGTTTTCACCTCCTGGAGTTAGAACCCTACATAGTCAACCAACAGGATCTGAGGGAAATGTAGTTTATTGAGCTAGTGAAGGGAGATTGCATTTAAATTCCAGTAACTCTGGGAAGAGATACCATTGTGTTACGTAACATTTAAGTGTCCTCATTTTCTCTGAGCTCTTGTGTACTTTGATACTCTGTATTATTGTATGTGACCTACTGATTATATATAACTCGCTGTAAAGCAGGAAGTTTTTTTGACATTTCTCAGAATGGGAGTGTGGCGTGGAAGACAACTACAAAATAGTGTCATCATTTTCTTCCTTATCCAGTGTGATCCAGCTCAGAGTCAGGAAAACCTTGTGATTGATATATGATGACCTTTTTGCCAGTAGCTCTTCAAAGCGACTTTGAAAAGATGATTTTCCTTATTGGTGCCTTGTGCTATAAATGCCAAAGAAATATGGTCTCTGAGATACAAACAAATTAACAGAGTTGTAAAATAAAAACCTTCATGAGGAATTTCAGGGCCAAGAGGTCTATGAGCCCTCTTAGAGGGTCTTGGCTGATAGGCACGAGAAATGCCAGTTTCTTGAATACATAGTAGCTTGCAAACTAACTTTCTGTAAATCCATCTGAAGTGAGGGGTGGGGGGAGATGGACTGAAATGCCTCTGAATGCTCTCTGTGAAATGCTGTTTGTGGAAGCTGTGGAAACCCAGACAACTGTGGTGCTCCTGAGGAGACAAAAAGGTGAAATCCTTAATTCATTACAGTCATGGTACTTTGAAACTCACCTGCTGGAAGCTGTATGCTTCTGTTGAAAAAGTCTCTGAGCTACTGCTGGCCTGTCTGAACTCTTCAAACGTTGACTATAGCACTCTTCCAGCCTGTGAAATATCTCCCCTTATCTAGAACTAATGAAGTCTGTGTTAGGAGGGGGGGGAAAACCCCTGACCTGACAGCCATTGACAGTGAAGTAGTTCTTGTCTAGTTAGCCTAGGCTAGTTTGAGAGAAAAGCAATTTTGATATGAATCTTAAACATTAATTTTAAACATCCAACTCAAGATGGATAATGACTAACATTTTACCTTCATGGCTTCAAGCTAGTCTGGAGTTTGCTTTGACTAAGAATGCAGTCACACTTTTTAAACTGGTGAACGCAGGTTATCCAGACCTTCTCATGGAGGTTACAGAGCATTAGTAGCAGTTACTCAAGGTCTGTATTGCTGGAATGTATTCAAATCAATATTTACACTCTAAAGATAAGGATAAACCAATCTACCTTGATTTATACAGGAATTCTATCTGTATTAACACATTATTTTTTAACATAACATCTACCTAACTTTTGGCTGATATCTTGTATTGTTTTGTTACTGTTATCAAGCTGCTGGAAGTTGTATCTTTTAATTTAAGGCTGTGTTCATCATTTTCCCATCTGTCTTTCTAACTTAATATGGCATTAGCAAATACACCTAGAAGTCAAATGAATTTGGTGCTATGTGTGTAATCCAATAATGAAATATTACCTGCTGATACATTAATAGGTTATTATTTATGACTAGTTGTAGGTAAGACCACTGCATCAACAAAAAGTTACCACAGCCAGGGGGTGTGCTACAATTACGATACTGCCTTTATTTTAAACCACATGCTTGATGGTATTTGTTTCCTGTCTTGATTAATCTTAGTTTTGTTTATTTGTCTTATCTTGTCAGAAGATTGAAACAAGACAATGGATTGGGGAGCTCTGCATACCATTTTGGGAGGTGTAAATAAGCACTCCACCAGTATCGGGAAGATATGGCTCACAGTCCTCTTCATCTTCCGTATCATGATCCTGGTTGTGGCTGCAGAGAGAGTCTGGGGAGATGAACAAGATGACTTTGTCTGCAACACGCTTCAGCCCGGCTGCAGAAATGTTTGCTATGATCACTTTTTCCCCATCTCTCACATCAGACTCTGGGCCCTACAGCTGATCTTTGTCTCCACACCTGCACTGCTGGTGGCCATGCATGTGGCTTACAGGAGGCATGAGAAGAAAAGGCAGTTCAGGAAAGGAGACCAGAAATGTGAATACAAGGACATCGAAGAAATCAGAAAACAGAGGTTTCGTATTGAGGGCTCCTTGTGGTGGACGTACACCGGCAGCATCTTTTTCAGACTGATCTTTGAAGCTGTCTTCATGTATGCATTTTATTTCATGTACGATGGGTTCCGAATGCCTCGCTTAATGAAGTGTAGTGCCTGGCCCTGCCCCAACACTGTAGACTGCTTTGTTTCCCGACCGACTGAAAAGACGGTGTTCACTATTTTCATGATTGCTGTGTCCAGCATTTGCATTCTTTTAAATGTGGCTGAATTATGTTACTTACTGACAAAATTTTTCCTCAGAAGGTCTAAAAAAGCTGGGAATTCGAAACAGCAACCCAACCATGAGAATAAGGAAGAAACCAAACAAAATGAAATGAACGAGTTAATATCTGATAGCTGCCAGAACACAGTTATAGGGTTTTCAAGTAGCTAAGGTGGTGTCAGTGCTGATGTTCACTCTTTTTGGAGTGAATGTTTTATTTAGCGGCTGCAAATGAAATTTGTTGAATGAAACAAAGTTGGGTGAGATTTTGATGCATAGTGTCAGATGTACACGTCTGGGAAAAAGTCAGGGCAGCCTGAAGATGTGAAAATCGTGTGAGGATTAAATAGGAAGATACACTTTCCTATGAGTACCCTTACAAGCTGACTATGACAAGTGGGAAGCCCACTTCTGCCTTCATGCTGACACAGCTCCTGAAAACTAAATGCAACAGCAATAAGAACAAAATTTTCCAAGCTAGGTATTCTAGTATTACATGATGTTTTGTAATAACGATAGATTTTACTTGTGACCTGATGATTAAAATATTTTTCTAAAATCTGAGATTCCATGTTACTTAAGGTGTTATAGCACACAACTGACTGTTTTATTTCTTAACCAGGCATATGCAGATGAACCCTGTAATACCATATTCATAGGGAAGAGACAGCAATAGGCTACATACATCTTCACAGCTTTGCAAGTGCTGCTTGAGTCTGGACAGGTAGCTTGAGACGCTTGCATACATGCTGCTGGCTGTAGGGGAATTGTATGCAAGCCCACCAGTGTGAATAATTGAGGTAGCTAGATTCTGAGTGCAAAGTCATGCATAGAAACAGCACAAGAATATAGTTACAGCCTATGTAGACTTGTTTAAACTTCTAGCAGACCTCATAATTTTATCAGTCTTGTAGTTGCATACTGCCAGTTTTATAGCAACTTAGATACGTTTATGTAGATGTTTATTTCTGTAATGTATTAGCTGTGTTTGTTTCTTTATGCTGTATCACATCATGGAACTTTTTTGGTTTTGATTTGTTTGCTTTTTTTGTAGTAGACTGATGGTGCTGTTACTAGACTAGAGACTGTCTGGTTTCAAGAACATGGAAAAGTATTACTGGAAATGGAGCAAGTCTTCTGAATAAAAGGCAAACACTTTAACCTTTCTTAGTGAAGTGAGAGTCTGTATGTGAATGCTAGGCAAGATTTTAAGTAGGAACTTAAAAAAACTTTTTAAAGTAGAGATAGTACATCCAAAGTGCACATAACCCTTAGACAGCCCTCGTTCCCATCCAGGGCACTGATGCCCTCATTCTGTTGTCCATACTCTAATGGAGATACACACAGGTAACTCTGAGTGCATGGCAGTATGTGCCTGTGGGAAGGGTGTGCTTGTGAAAGTAGGGGAACCTGAAAGTCAGAGGTGAGTGGAGTGCAAGGCCTCAACTACATTGTCTCGTGTGCTTCCTGTTTTGGACCACTTCTCACCACCATGGATACACTGACCTGTATAGAGCTGAGTTTTGGGGGTTGATTTGTTTGTTGTTCTTTTATAGATGGATTAGCCTCACTATTTTTGTATAATGGAACTACTCTTCCAAGGGGCATAGCAAAGAGCGGGTATCCTTAGGAGCAGAGATTGCAGAGTGCCCTTTTCCTCATGCTGCTGTATCACACTTCTTAGAGGTGCTGGCATATCTCTGTGTGTGTGTCCATGCTGTTAAGCGGGCTTGCGTAGGTTGGTTGTTTTATTAATGACCAGTAAAACTCTAACATGGAGCAAGCACAAGCAACAGGAGAGAGAAAATACCTAGAGTCAGCTCTGTCCCTGCATGAGGGCCTGAGCTGAGCCCTGTCATTTATCTATTCTCTTCCACTGGCAAACTCCTGATCTTTCCTGCCTTCACAGCACATTTTCTTTTTTAGTCACTGTTGTGAAAAGAAATTGCTGCTAGTCTTCTATGTGTCTACCAGTTGAGGAAAAAGTATACACAAATGTAGTATATTTTAGTGTATATTGTTCTCTCTGCAGATTTAAGGAAGCTGTTCCCTTAGGGTCAGGAGGGTGGGTGCTCAGGCTGTACCTCATTGGATCACCCCCCAGTGTGCCCAGGGGCACAAGCATTGTGGTGGTTTCAGGGTGTGGAGATACAGCTACTTCTCTTCCAGGACTGTGTTTCATGGAACAGCTTGAGATTTGACTTTCATCTGGGACATGCTGTGGATCACATACCATATTGTGAATATGAATGTAGATCAGTTAATAGTTATGCTTGATTGTGTCTTGCCTCTTTAGTGATCAATTTGAAATAGCCCTATGCTGAATGCCAGTAAACCTGTGAAACACCTTAAAGTAGATATATTTTCCTCAAATGGAGGAGGGGTAGTTTTTCTTGGTCTGTGATAAAATGCAGGCCTGCAAAACCCCAAATGGAGATATGATGATAGCTCTCTCTATGGTTTTTCTTTTCCTGCTCATGAGTTTTCAAAGAGTGAGTTCTAGCAAGTTAGTTTTTTCTAGAACGTCAGTTCTGTGACTGTTTTTCTTTTCATCCTGGGTAAGTGGGCAAAGTTTCAGTGAAGAAATTGGTTGTCTGCGGTCCTTTGTAGGCCAGCACAGCTCTGTGTGTGGCCATGCTGTAAATGGATTTGGGTTGGCTGGACATTTCCTGTGTGGTAGCAGGACCTGGTAAGGTGCAGTCTGGCAACGCTGCCCTGTTGCTGCGGTGTCCTGGCAGCCAGATGGGTTGGGAACAAATGTGCCAGTCCCTGTCCAATCTACACCAAGGGCAGCTGTAAATCAAAGAGCCGGAGCTGATCCAAGGCTTCACTAGCTCTAAGCCACTGATTGTCTCAGCAGGCAAGACCAGTTGTGACTGATGTGCTTGGCTGGAATATTTCTTCTCAGAAATTCTGTGTACAACCCTAATTATGGACACTCCTGTTACTGCCAAGGTGAAGTCCCTGGCAGTTTCATGGCCCTCTTTAAATTATTCTTAGTAGATGGCATCATGACGAAATGACAGCTTCAATAACTTGTTTCTCCAAGTCATCTTCCCCTGCCTGCTTCATTTCGTGGCCTCAGCAGAGGAAGCAGCTGTGTTTAGTAGGATCATAGTTAACCCTTTCTGCAGGGAAAAGCCAAGCTGCTCTTCTTGGTTTCTAGCTTTCTGTGTCTTCCCAAACTGGCTGAGGCTGGCTGGGGCTGCTCTGAACTGCAAAGCACACTGGCCCCCAGACATTCTCTGTGCTTGCCCTTGCTCCTGCCCTGCAGCCATCCCTCCGGGAGAGGGTCTCTCCAGCCCTCTAAATCTCTGACCTACTGGTGACCAGTTTATACTCTGCTGGCACCACCATCCTCCCATGGTAGATCAGCCAGTTTTCTCTGATGGCAGCTGGCTTAATTGTCTCTGCCCATCCCTGCTGCAGTTCCCGACTCTGATTTCTCCTTTGTTATGCCTGAGGCAGAGATTGCTTAAATTGGTTTTGATGCCAAATGATTAATCAGAGCTTCTGGAAAACCTCTCTTGCAAATTCCCTGCATCCTCCCACCCTCTTGTCTTTCTTTCCTTTCAAATAGGCAGGAGCCCTGAGCACCTACAAGTGCAGCAGCACTGGCTGCTGGACTCTATTCCTATTACACACCACAGCCCTTGACTGCAGCACCACAGCACACCCTGCTCCATCCTTCTCTCTTCTTCTCAGCCCAGCCCCATTGCAACCTTGACTCTGTTTTTCCATTGACCTGGGCCCTTCCCAGCAGCAACCCTGCATGCCAAAGCTCTAAAAGCACATGAGACCAATTGTGGGATGGTCTTAACCTGCTCTCCTCCTTTTGCAGTCAGGCTGCCTCGCCTACTAGAGGTGCTGCAGCCATGAGCTCTCTGCTGCCAGGTTAGAGTCACTTTGGCTCCGCAGCCCCTCTCCTGATGTGTGTTGTGTCAGCCCAGTACCTCACCCACCCTTGCCCTGCAAGAACGTGCTGGGAAGCACTGCCACAGCCAACATGAGGCAGACCTCTGCTCCCAGCTCCCTGGTGGTTTTTTCAGTTGCTGCTTCTGTTCTGTTCTGTTATCTGTATTCCCCTTACTGAGCCAAGGCTGTATTACAGTCCTGCTGAAATAAATCTATTTCATAGAACCGTAGAATAATTTGGGTGGGAAGAGACCTTGAGTACATCATCTCGTACAACCCTCCTTGCAATGGGGTATCTTCATCTAGATCAAGTTGCTCAGAGTTCCATCCAACATGGCTGAATCTTTCTAGTCATGGGGCATCTACCATCTGTCTGAGCAACTGGTTCCAGTGTTTCACCACCCTCATTGTGAAAAATACCTTCTTTATCTAGTCTGAATCTGCTCTTTAGTTTAAAATCATTACCCTCATCCTATTGCAACAGGCCCTGCTAAAAAGTTTGTCACCATCTTTCTTATAAGCCCCTTTTAAGTACTAAAAGGCAGCAAAAAGGTCTCTTTGGAGCCTTCCCTTCTACAGGCTGAACAACCTTAATTCTCTTAGCCTGTCTTCATAGGAGATGCCTTCTATCCCTCTTGATCATTTTTAGGCCCTCCTCTGGACCCATTTTAACAGGTCCACAACTTTGCTGTACTGAGGATTTAAGAGCTGGATGCAGCCCTGCAGGTGGGGTCTCACCAGGATAGAGCAGAGGGGCAGAATCCCCTCCCTGGCCCTGCTGCCCACACTGTTTTGGATGCAGCCCAGGACACTATTTGCTTCCCGGGCTGCACAATGAGTGCGCATTGACTGCTCATGACCAGTCTCTCATCCACCAGCACCACCTTCTGCACAGGGCTGCTCTTAATCCCTTCATCCTATTGATACTTAGGGTTGCCCTGATCCAGGTGCAGCACCTTGCATTTGGCTTTGTTGAACCTTGTGATGTTCCTATGGGCCCACTTCTTGAGCTTGTCCAGGTCCCTCAAGTGTGTCAGCTGCACCACACAGTTTGGTGTCATCTGAAAACTGGAGGGTGCACTTGATCCCACTGTGTATGTCTGATATCACTGATGAAGATATTACAGAATATTCTGAGTTGGAAGAGACCCACAAGGACCATCGAGTCCAACTCTTAAGTGAACAGCCCACATGAGGATCAAACTCACAACCTTGATGTTATTAGCACCATGCTCTAACCGAGATAATCTCAGTGGCTCAAATTAAAGGTCATCTGCTTTGAAAGCCCCTGCCATGGCAGTGGAAAGGGGATATTAAACTGTTTGGCCCCAATATGGAGGTGGTCCCTGAGGGACACCATTTTTTACCAATCTGTATTGGAACATTCAACCATTGACCACCCCAACCAATTCCTCATCTACTGAAGAGCATACCCATTAAATCTATCTTTCCATTTCAGAGAGGAGGATGTTGTGAGTGGACTGTACCTATTATAAATGGAGATGAGGAGAGAACTTAGACAATTCCCTGCCTTTCCAGGCTTCTGGCAGTAGACAGCAGCTTTATTGAGGTGGCCAGCACCTCAAAACCCCACTCTTGCTCACAAGTTCTTAATAATGACTGGTCAGGCCTATTACAACACGAGTTATTTATTTGAACAGACCAAGGAAACAGACGTAAGACTTTAAACAGGCTCTAAACAGACTTACTTACTATGCAGGATAAACAAAAGAAATACTACTAGTAGATAAAATACAGTGCACGATACAGGTACCTATATTAAGGCTAGCAAAGAAATAGTATAGATTAGGAGCCAATGTCACTTACCAAAAAATGATAGTGGTGTGCAGAGAATCTCCTAATTCCTCTCAATCCCTGGGGAAGTATGTTGATGCCAATGTCTTGGTTGTTGAGGAGAACTCTCCACACACTTAGAGAGGGTATAAGAGATTTGATTTCATGAAAATCATAGTGGTCTTTTATAGTTCTAAAAATGGTTGTCTGTCAGTCACTTTATTTTTGGTTCATCCTTTCTCAAGCCAAGACAGAATGTTTATTGCTGGTTAAGGAGGTTTTCACCTAAGCTAATTCATCCCAAGACAAACCATTCTGGCCTGGCTTTAGCCATATGTCACGGGCAGATAAGTTTCTGCCACAATACCAAAGGCCTTACAGAAAGCCCTTCTCATGTCCGTTGCTGTAGTCACCCCCTCACAGAAGGCCGCTGGGCTGGTTAGGCATGACTTGCCTTTGGTGAAGCTGTGCTGGTTGTTTCAAATCACCTCCCTGTCCTCCATGTGCCTTAGCATAGCTGTGCTCTCAGAGAGCGTGGTCTCTGAAGCCAGAGAGACTGTCAGAGCTGAGACTCTATGCCACGCTGGCCACTGCTGTCCCCTCAGATGGGCCTGTGGGCAGAGACCATCTCCACCTCAGCAAACTTCCTCATAGGGACATTGTGTCAGGCTGCAGTGAGAACGTGACTGGTGTGGCAGCCTTTCCCCTGCCAGAGGCAGTGTGTACACCCGTTTCCCTGAACAGCTCCTGTATTGTCAGGCTTGTATTTCTCAGCTTAGGCACAGTGAATGGCCTCCTTTTCAACTTCCATAGAAGCCAAAAATTGGATTCGCAAAAAAATATGGGGGTGGGGTGCAAATAACACTTCTGCAGTTTCCCACCCACTTGGCCTGGACCATTTGCACCCTGATACTGTTCTGGAGTGTGACTGCTTCTCCAGCAGGCACACACAGCCGGGTGCCTCGGGTGAGCTTCTCCAGAAAGAAGCACCCAAAGCTGTGTCTGACACACAAAGCAATGGACAGGTGGGTCCGTGGGAGGAGAAGACAGGGAGAGGTTCTTGCAGAGCCCTGACTCAGCCATCAAGTCCCAGCAAGGCCAGTCAGCACTCTGTTTCATCCCTGGCAAAAGGTGTATGGGCAGGAGTGCCTCTCTCTGCACCTTGTCACAGCTGGCTACCGCCTGCCCGAGCCGCTGGGACACCCATCAATGCCAGAATTGGTAATTCAGCCTCCCCACACCCACCAATGCTGTGAACATCACGTTGGCCCTTCCTGCAAGCTTGCAGTTGTTTCAGGGCCAGATCCAAAGCTACTCACTGTCACTCAGCAAATCCCTGTTGATTCCACGCAGGTTTGGGCCAGGCCCTTAGGAAGGGTGTAACTCCTTAAAAACCCTGCAATACCACCCAGACGCTTTCTGCACTCTCCTTTTGCAACATCAGGTCCCATTTCACACAGCAGCTATTACCTCCTGGCAGCAGATCTCCAAATTTGATTTGTAATTCCCAGTTCAGGCTGTGTCCACCTCCTGCTGGGCAGCGATGCTGCCCGGATGCTATGCAGGGCAAAGAGCCTACGCTGATGTGTGGTCATGCTCTCACAGCCATTTTAGCCATTTCCAGCTTCTGCTGGTGGCTGCAGAAAAGACTTTATTACCTAGGGGAGGAGGGGGAGAGCTGCCTAGGATGTTCTAGCTTAACAAATCCAAGGGCCTTTTTTCTCTGCTGTTTTGGATGTTGGGTAGCCATATATTTGTGTATGAGCCCATGAATCAGAGAAGCTTTGGATAGCAAGATGAGTAAAGCAGTAAGATTTTACACCCTGCTGGCTCCCAACCCACCAGGACTTGGCAGTCAGGCTATTCGACTTCTTTCAGATCCAGAGGCAGAGCTGGTTCTGCTCCTAACAATCCAGACCAGCATGGTGCAGCCTTTCTATATTACCGAAACCATAGTGGAGTCCTGGCTAATCTAATTTCTCACAGTATTTTACACTACCATCCCCTTGTTATAATTTACATGATACACCTCTCAGGCCAGGGACCAGTGTCAGTCATGTCTTTAGGGACATCTTGGAAATTTAGGCAAGTATTAAATAGCAACAACAATGATGACATCATATGATAATGACCTTGAGAAAGAATCTTTTAATACCACTTAGGATATATGAAAAACTTGGAAAGAAAAGCAACTGGTGAACCTTGTGGCCCAGGTAAAACTCCTCATATGTCCCTGGGGCTAAAGTTCACAACAGTGAACCTGGAACGGCTCTTGCAGCTTTTAGCCAGATGTGGGTGACACAGGAGGGAAAATTTAATCCTGTTATTAGGGACGATGGCATGGGTTTAATTAAAATATTGCCCAGGTAGCCACACTGTGTGTGTTCAGTTGGGGATAATAAAAAAACTTCTGAAAGTGTCCAACAGAGGCTGTCTGAAAAAATTGCCACACTCAAAAGTTACTCAGTTTTTGGTTTCTTATCTGGTAAAAATTTAACTAGTTCACCAGTCCTTGCAAAGTTTCCCAGAGCAGATAAGGCTTGTGCAGTGAGCCAAAACACTTGTGTCTCCCACACCACAGGTGTCCAAATGGGGCTGAACTCAGCTCTGATCCCACAGTTCCAAAGGGAGGAATAATGAAAATAATAGTTTGTATTGACAGAGAAAAAATGTAGCAAAAGGTAGGATTCCCAGCAAACGTTTAAACACTGGGTTAAGGATCAAGTTTTCTTTTGGCGCCTCTGGTAATTACTTATGTTTAAAGGATATTTTCAGCAGGAGAGACTGATAGAAGATAAAATAATTAGATGGTGAGAGAGAATAAGTTTGGATCAGAGAAGAATTAAGGCACATTGGGGAATGATCTTTCTAGCAATCACACTATGGTAGGTGAAAAACAAAATTAATTTCAAGGAAAGATTTAAACTCCTCATCCAACTCCCTGATTTCCAGTGGCCTGAACAGCTTCAGGAACAAGAGCTGCCTGGGCTGGCACTTCAGTCAGCTCTGCCCTGTGCCCTGAGGTGAAAGAAGAAAAAAAACCAAAACCAAAAATATTTAGATATGTAAAGAAAAAAAACTGATAATGAAATAGATAATTATATCACCCAGTTGTGCTGGCAGGTGGGAGGCAGGTTCAGCTGTCCTTGGGAGTCAGAGACATAAGGGGGTTGCTCCCAAAGAGACACACGTGATTTCTGGCCCAGAGCTGGAAGGTGTGCCCACACCCAGCAGAGGTGAGAAGTGATTACCAGAAACACCTTCTTTTATCTTGGTCGCTGTGAGGAGAAAACGCAGCATCAGTAAGATAACTTTTTCACTTGTTCACAGACACATGAAACTGATAATCTAGAACTGCATTTACTGTGTATTATTCCAGAGGAATTAGAGATGAAAGGGGAATGCTGCATAACTCAGTTTTCCCTCCTCACAGCCAAGAGGGATAACCTGGATTCCAAGCTTATTTTTGTGTTTATGCACTGCTTGTTGTAAAGATTAAAGTCATCCCGGGCCTTCCTCTGGAGGGAGAGCCTGACTTGCTAAGCTGCCACCCACACTTTCTCCCTCTGACATCTCCCCTGTTCTTCCCAGCAGCGAGGTGGGGTTGATACGGAGGTTATATGGGGTAGCATGGAGACGCCCCTTGTCCACCCCTCTGGTCCCTCCAGTGACTCCAGAGAGAGGAGCTGAGGGTGAACTTGCAGGTGATAGCCAAAGGCACCCAGTGAATTGAAGTGCCTGGAGGGCTGGGTGGCAGCTGGATGGGGGTTTCCTCTATTACAGCTCTGAACGTAGGTGTCTGACATGTATTTAAATCCTATCAAG
The DNA here is from genome assembly GCA_013396875.1 of Vireo altiloquus. Classification (NCBI taxonomy): domain Eukaryota; kingdom Metazoa; phylum Chordata; class Aves; order Passeriformes; family Vireonidae; genus Vireo; species Vireo altiloquus. The sequence continues at coordinate 1,233,197 of VZRF01014176.1, read as the reverse complement.
TACCTAAATAGTCTCTTGGATCTCATCCCAAAACCTATCTAACCCCTTTATCACTGTGTAGGGAAACTCTGATTAGCAATCAAAGGTTTTGGCATCCAAAGACACCAGCTAATCACCGACCAAAGGGAACACTTCACAGCTTCTGGAGAACCGACCCAACCCATACAGTTTTATGTCCTCGTCCCGAATGGTCTTGTGACATCACCTAGTTCACACACAATTCACAAGCTTAGTTTACCCCTCAGCAAGCTAAATCTAACCTTTTTTTTTTTCTTTTTTTTTTTCTTCTTCTTTTTTTTTTAACAGTTCTGGTATTTTACAGCCTCATTCACCAAAGAGCTGGGAAGTATTATCCGACAGACCACGGAAGAATTGCCACCTATTAAACATTATTAAAAGCCAGCAGAAAATGCATTATTTCTTGATGGATCTGTGAGAAAAATAGGAAGAGATGTAACTTTTTTCCACATTTACTAACCAATGATAAAGGGTGGATATTAGAAATGAGACATCACATAGCTCAATCTGCAAATCTGAAGCAGAATCAAATTCACCTGGGTCATACTTGAGGTGTATTTGACTTGAAGAATTCTTGAAGAATAAGGGCTACTTGATCCTGCTTGTCCATTTCCTATAGCAGAAGGCTGTTTTGATTAACTAATTTTATATTCATCTAGATAAATTCCTGTGGTAGATATATTTCAATTAATCCAAAGTTTTGATACATTATTTTAGCTTATTTTGGTAAGATGTCAGTGCTGATAAACGAATTTGAACACTGGAAAAACTCTCAGCACTAACCAGGCCCAGCAACACTGACATCAAAAGCACAAATACTTGTTATCTTGGGGTTTAACTATCATTTTCAGAGGGTGGAGGACACTATGGAAACATGTTGATGAAGTGATTCCTTTAGACTGCAGGCTTCAAACCCACATCTCCATCTAACCTCAGGAGAGAGGTGAGAGTACCACCCCCACCACTGGCACAGCTCACAAGCCCTCACTAGCTGTCCTGGGCTGTGGTATAAAAATGTAATGCTTTCCAGAAAGTGATAGATTTCAGAAATCTGGCCACTAGCTTCTAGGCCTAATTGGAAAGTGTTTAGACAACTTACCTCATCTCCTCCTTTGCTCTCTGGAATTTCAAAGGGAGCACAAGCCGTTTTATTCCTGAAGCCAGACTGCGGCCACAACTCTGTCATAGCACATGTCAAATAAGCAAAAGGAAAAATAAGAAATAATTTAGCTATTTTTAGAGATCATGCTGTGATTTTCCCATCAGCAGGCAGTGCTATTACATTACTGGGTAGTGCTGGAAGTGTACTGAATGTCATAGAAAAGGAAAAAGAGATGCAAATGCAATTAACCAGGCCAACTGGAGCTATGCAAGGGCATGAACAATCTTGTTTTTTATGTCCTTATGTTTTTTATTTCATATCTCTGACATGCATGTGAATTTTACTGATTTACAGGCAAAATACCTATTCCCAGGATGTACTAGAGGCTGCACAACAATGCAACGTGTCTTGACACAAAGAAGAATGACCTCACCTGAGGCTGTGCATTGCAGTTTGGAAATGAAATGTTTCAACAGCAGTCGCAATCCCTGGCGGGAACTGCAAACTCTACACGTTCTGATCTTGAATGGAATTTCCTTGTGGCGTCACATAAATGCTGTCAATCCAAATAATTTCCAGTAGATACCATCTCTTTTGAAATAATAGAAACTACTGCAAGGGATTTATGAGCACCCTTGCCTGATGCTCTACCCATGATGATAAACTAGCTAGCTGTAAAACACCTGGTGTGATTTAGACCTGATTTATTTCACACTTTTTCCACAAACTAGACATGTACAGAGTTGCTGTAAAATTGTTTTAATCCCGTTTTTCCAGTGTTCAGACAACATTCCCTGTAAAACTTAGGACATCAGCCAGCCCAATCCAGGCAAATGCCAGCAGGAGCACCGTGTCCCTTCCCCACACTGGCCCCCAGTGTGAGCCCCACTGTGAATGCCTCCTGGTAATGCCTGGTGTCATTTTGGTTTGGAACCTCACAGCCTGTGGGTCACCAAGACCTGAAATTACCTCTCTTCCCATCCTCTTAATTTTTTCTGAAGGCTTAACATATTTGGGGAGCGACTTTTTCCTGTTTTTTACATTTGTACAATTAGCTATGTGCCAATACAGCCTGACACCCAGTTCCTTGTGCTCCCTTGGAGAGACATCCCAGTCCTTCACAGAGGACAGACTGAGAAGGGACAGCACACCCAGGTCAGAGAGAAAAGAGAAATTGAAGTGTGTGCAGCAGAGGGACTGCGAGCCTGGAGCTGCTGCTGGGATCAGACACAGCAGCATGGGGCAAAAGTGGTCTGCCAAAAGTTGGGAGTTATACTAGGGGTCTCTTGGAGGGGTGCCCTAGCATAGATAAGGTCCCCTTCTCAGCAGCTGAGGACAGCCTGTGTGACACTTCAGAGTGTCTGTGACCACTGGAGAGCAGGAACACAGAGGGTGCAGGGCAGAGCTATGGGCAAGTGCACCTGAGCCAAGAGGGACTCTGGTAAGGAAGCTCCAGCTAACACAGCTCTGCATGCGCTTAATTTCCGGGATTGGGCACTTCCCCTTGAGCATGCCTCAAACAGTTCCAGCCTCTTTTTCAAAGTGCTACCTTTTTATGTAGTCAGATAACAAAGAAACAGATTTTTTTTCCTATGGTCAGTTTATTCTGCCACCCACCATTCACTCATAAAAATGTCAGTTCAAACAGGAACCACCTAGCAGCAGGTATGTGGTGGTGCTGAGAAAGAATCTCAAATAAGGAGCAGCAACCTGGCAAAAATATATTTCTTAGCAAAAGAAATTTTCTACTGACCCATTAAAATACATCCAGCAAGTCACCAAGCACCTGTTCAGCTGGAGCCCTTGACTTCTAGACAGATCTTAAGCACTGAGAGTACATGGATAATGCAAACATTGCAAAAGACAGTGGTTTTGTTGGATGTCCACCTTTCCCTGCCTGAAGCAAATCCCTTTATGTTGTACTTAAATAAAGTGAAGAGCAGAGGTAGAAATATTCCTGACCCAAAGGGGTTTGGCTTTCCTTCCTTTGGGGTGCTGGTTGAAAGGCATATTTCTTGTGTTTACCTGGAGTATCTGTAATCCTGAGTACCTACATTGCTGAGGAATAAGCTCAGTGACCTTTCTGAGGAGATTCTGTGTGGCTCTTTGTCATTTCTTGGCATGATATCTCTGTTTCTTCCAAGTCTACAAGATCCCTTCCTACAGATCTCTGCAGTGGGCTCTGCCAGGACTCCTGTGGTTGGCAGCATGATGACAAGCAAGGAGGAGAGACACTGGTACCTGGAGCATTGTCTTCCCTGGGGCTTCACCACACAGTCCAGAAATCAAGGACTCCTTCCTCGTATTCATTTAGCAATAATTGCTGATCCACTCCTAAATGATCTGGTCCCTTTGGCTTGTTCCAACTCCAGCTGATTCACTCTACGTATAGACTTAATAACAACCTGAGCTCCTTTCCCTGGTTCTGTGTAGCTAAAATGCATCTGCAGCTGCAGAGAAATCCTTGAGATTTTTCAGGGAACATCCTGGCAGCTTGCAGCTTGCCTTCTTTTCAAATCTGCCAGTACAAGTCTCCTCAAAGAGCTTGAAAGTCACCTTCCCCACACAGTCAGACCCAGGGAAAAGCCTTTCTTCTCTCTGGGACTATTCTGCACACCAGAGACTTCTTGGTACCCAACAAAAAGAAACACAAAAGTGAGGCAAGTTCTCAGTTTTTCCAGCCTGTGGCAGCTGCTGGCAAAAAGACTGGGGAGAGTGGCAGGGATGAAAAGACACTGTCCTTTGGGCAAGGAAAAGGGGGATTTAGAAAAGTCAGGACTGGGAAGAACACATGTAAAATTTGTAAGGATTTCAGGGAGAGCCTAAAATAGCAGACGGATAATTCAGACTACTGGGGCAAGAGTTCCAGGGATTTCTTCACCAGCAGCTTTTGTACCCCAAAGATACTGCCGTGTTTGGTGTTCTCCACCTTTTATTGCACAAAGCAGGGGAAGAGCCAACATCCTTATCCCTTTCCAACCTATTGCAGACAAGGGCTATGAAACTGATGAATACAAAACTGCTTCACCCTTCCCATAATTATTCATAATAATTTATATTGTCATAAGTTATTGACTCTTTTAATGAAATACTGGCTCAGTCCCTAGTTGTTATCTCCAACTGCCATCCCAATTTATCAGTAAGGTCATAAATTATAAGCATTGACCATTACTTAGCCCTTAAAAATCAAAAGTTCTTCTATTTATACCTAACATTTGTTTATCACCTGTAGAAATGCAAGAAAAGAACATAACAAACCAGAAGAACTTGGGCAAGAAAAGGGTTGCACTGGCCCATGAATATTTTATTCAGCTGTAGAATAATTATTTTAGTAGAAAGGTTATTTGGATATTTTTTCTTGTAGTTTGTTTGGTTTTTAATGTTAGCAAGGTATCTAACATTTTCCTTGGCTTAACTCATGCATTTATTTTTCAGTTTTTTGTATCAAATACACTGAGACTTGTGCAACTAATCTGGAGTTTGTGTATATCATAGAACTCAGAAGAGTCCTTCCAAGCGTCAATGCCATGCTGTAGTTCAGCCCCACCTCCCCCAAACCCCAGAGAAGCATGATCTGCCTTCCTCTGACAAAGGAAACTGCCCTCAGCTCAACAGCATTTCTGTATACTTTGCTGTTTGGTTTTGTGTCTCATTGTTTCAGGTCAGCAGAATCATTCCAGCAAGTTGACTTCACTCCCCATTCTGCTGGTAACCTTTCCCTCTTAGGTAGAAGGTGGTGTATAACCTGGATATATATCCTTTTTTACTAAATACTTAGTGGCCCTTGGCTGAACAAGTCTTCCTGAAGCCTACTTCAGCTTCCTTTATTATTTCCTGTACAAGCAGAGCCTCACAGTCTTGCATAATTTCTGTTACCTTTGCAGCTCCGAATTGTTGCCCATTGGCCAACAGCAGTCAAGTTTGAGCATGCAGCTGCCTGCTTGGTTTCTGTCAGGACAGGAGCTCTCCTAAGGTTGTCTCTGCACAGGGGCACCAATGCCAGCTTTGCACATAGCTTTGTGTGCTTCAGTGCCCAAGAGCTCTTCAGGTGCTGCAGATTTTGCCCCGTCAGCATAACAATTTCACTCTGTCACTCTGTGTTCTTTTCTAATTTCCTCCACTGAATATAGATGGCTGCCAAAAGTCAGCAGATTTTGAGCAATCTCCAAATTATGTGCATAACCCCCTTGCAGAGTGCTGAATTTTCTGTGCTCTGCAGTGGCAGTGGAGCCCTTGCTCTTGGACACCCATGAACTAAGAGAGAGCACTCGGCTTTGACATGTGAAGGAGCCATCTGATGGGATGTGTGGCAGGTGTTTCACAAGTAGTTGAATTGCCTGGAAAAAAGTTTTAAAGTAGGGAATGAAGAAAACCTAGGGAATGAAAACACAGAGTGGGCATTTGAGAATTTGACTTGTCCTTATGTCCTGGGGCACAGCCTGGATACATCCCAGACAGCTTCACAAGCATGTTCTCAGGGCATTGCTCCAGGGAATAGCAATGGGCATGGGGATAGCACCCAAAGAGCCCTGGGATTGTGGCTGACTGAGAGCACCACATAGACACACGACCTCCAGGTCACAGCTCTAATCAAGCACAGATCTGTTGATGGAACATGTTGGTGTGGGCTTGACTGTAGCTTCTGCCTGGAAAGCTCTTTGTGATAGTCACTGCTTTTCTTAATTTTGTTAACAGCATGAGATTTCAGCTGTATCCCTTTAGGTCCTCATGACTCTTCCTTCCCAACTCCTTTAAACTCCCAGTTCAACTCCTTTATCTCTGAATAGTTTAGCAAGAGGAAGTTTTTCCCATTATATATTTGCATGCAAGAAATGACTTGGTTAATATGATGCATACATAGGTGCAACCAGGTCGTTACTGAATCATCCTATTCTTGTTTTTAATCTGATTCAGGACCTGAATTTCAGACCTTGGCAAACTGCTGGATCAGTCATGTAGTCAATGATTTGAATATTGACAAAAAGAACAAGAGAATGTACTTTATCTGGATTAAATTAAAACAATGCAAAATATGTGAATCCAGCCCACTTTCTATGGAGGAATCATACATCATTCTCAGATACTGCCTGCTCTCCCAACCATTCCTCTTGAGCTCCTGTCGCTGAGTCCAACGATTCACACCAGGTATTTTAATCACAACGCTCTCCACCCACATCTTCCCCTTCTCTTTGTGAGGTGTGCAGAATCAGATCTTTTCCCATTGTTGGCATCCAGCCTCTCCTCAGGCTTCACTGGCTTCACTTTTGTATTTAGAAGCTTTTATGGCTGCTCCATCGATCCAGCTTTTAGCAATTTCTCTCCCCAGCCTCTAGCATTTGCCACTGATACCTCTCATTGTCTTCTTCCCACCCTTATCTGTGGATAAATACGGATTTCTTCTACTCTCCGTGTTCTCGAAGAGACAGAGGAGAACAAAACCTCCTCAGACAAGCATCAAAGATTAAAAGTGTTCTTGGCAAACCTGAGAAAAGTTTGCCTGAACTCTAACAGTGCATTTACAGACGTGGAATGTGCGTGGCAAAGCGTGGGAGTTGGTCGAAAGTAAGGTCTGCCCCTAGCTCTGGCTGTGCTCTACACCTCTCTTTGGGGAGAGATTATTTCTGAGAGACAGTGGAAAGCATCTCCCCAGAAGCAAAGGAAATCACAAGCTCCTTTATAGACGGTGCTCTGTCTGTGCCTGGCCTTGCAGTGCATCTTTGTGACCCTTTCTGTGAAAAGGCCTCACTCTCTCACATGTAACTCCCCACCCTATCGCAAAACTTTTTTTTTTACAGCTGGTAGGAAATAGGGGTCCTACCCACCAACTCTGTCTTATCTGTGAAGGGGTTGGAGCCTTGTGCCCAAGCAGGGCGAGAGGCTGCGGAGCTGAGGGCAGTGGAGGCCCTGGGAGCAGCAAGGCGATCCAGGGGAGCCAGCTGGGCCAGCCAGATGCCCCCCGGGGGACAGGCAGGGGCCCTGCGAAGGTGTCCCTGGAGCTGCAGGGCCTGGACAAAAGACCCGAGAAGCTGAGGGAAGCATACTTATCTATTCTAACTGGGGAGAAAAGGCAAACAGCTACTACAAACAAAATTATGGTTGCCACAGGGGGTCGGAACAAAGGAAACAAAGGATCGGGATCGGGCAGCTACTGACACTTTAAAATGTGCCACTTGAAGGTTGTTTTAAAGTGGGTTTTTTTACAGCTGGATGAATAATGAAACCTGTTTAACTTCCTTGCTGTCCTGCACAGCCAGCAGAATAAACAGAACCCATGCTGCTTTATGAAGTAAATTTGGAAGATAATTTTGAGGAACTTCTGGTGGAAGACAGTTCTAACTCAGAGAAATAAACCAGGTGCTGTATGCCTCCTGAATTGTGTGAAATAGGCAGCGAACATAAAAGAAGGTTGATATCTTCTGCTCTTGATTCTTTTATTAAGTGGTCTTAAGCTTTGTCTGTAGACAAACTTCTGTAGAGAAGCCTTCAGAGACTGCAAGGATCCTGGCATTGATGCCTGTGGCCGGAGAACTGAGAGTCACCTTGATGCCTTAGGTTTTAACTTTCATATTTTTCAAGTCCTGTACTGCCCAGTGTAACTCTGAAGTTTCCTGTAGCTTGTTAAGTGCTGCTCTCTCATGCTAAGATAGACATAACAAAGCCTCTCCAGCTTGCCCTCCCAGGACACCCAGACCGTCCTAGGCCCAAGAACTGTAAACCTTCATCTTAGGGAGAGGGGGCAAGCTTGGGGAAATTCCATCATTGGCTGGGTTCTGGTTGGTGAATTTATGCTGATATAAAAGTGTGAAAAACTTGTGATCTGTCGTCCATTTTGGGATCCACTGAGTTAGGACCCTCTCGAGCCCAACGTGGCTCACCAAATCACCCAAATCGGGCCAGGAAACACTTCAGAGACAGAGTCAGAGAAGTGGGTATTTGCTTTATTCGGCGCGCCGGATGTGTGGGGATCGCTCCTCCAAAACACACACACCGGTGCTCCCTACAACACAGTATTATTATGGGTTAAATTATGAATATTCATTACATTCTTCGAAACAGGTGCAGTTATACAAATTATTTCTCGGAAGTCATTAATATCATTAGCATACGGGTCATGCATGCCCCGTGTGTCCTGGTGTTCGCACTGAGGAAGGCTCCTCTTCTTCCTCGGGGGTCTTCTCGATGAAGATAGGTAGTCTTCCTCACAATGCACTTTTCACCTTTCTTCCCGGGGCATGTGTAGCCCTTTGAGGGATGATTCAGTGGTCGCTGAGATGATCTTTGTCCCTTCTATCTTGACAAGATTAGGGTGAATTCGGCTTCTTAGGTTTTGTAATTAACATCTGCTGTCTGAACTAACATTTGCTGTCTCCCACTAGTTAACTGTGCTTACATGAATTAGCTATTGACCGTCCCTTACTCACCTTTCAAATAAATACCTCCTTTATTCCTTTATTCCTGTCTAGTCTCTGTTTCTAGGTAGCCATCTAAGGCATCAACCTGCAGCAACATTGACATAAACCAGCATCTTTGCAGCCCTTACATCAAGTTGAGTTTACAAAGCACACTGAGTGCTGTTTTCACACAGAGCAGCTTCTCAATCTCTAATCGTCCTCCTATGGCATAAACCACAGCAGTATTTTTATCACATTAACATTTTACTTTAAAAAAAGCTGAAAGATGACAAAATAACAAAGTATTTGAGTCGAACAAATAAAGTTTGTTCTTTGTAAATAAAATGTTCCTTGAAAATGACACATGAGCTTCTGTGAGGGGAGGGAGGAGGCAGAGTTGTACCCAACATGGTGCCTGTGTAAGCTTTAAGAATTCAATGTTGTGTAATAGACATGTAAGCTACAGCTTTATGGATTTGAGCTTCTACACCCATGTAGTTGTATTAGCCAGACCTTGCCAACAGCACTCCAGGCACTTTTCTATAAAATACAAAAGCTTATTTTTTAAAAGGCTGGGAGGGCAAAAAAAGTGAACATAATAAAAATGACTGGGTATCTATTTCACTAATATACATGTAAAGATATTGAAGCAGACAAAATTATTTGCTCAAGACCTAAGCAAGTACAGCGTTTTTGGCTGTATAATGACTAAAGTAAGTGTTTGAACAGCAAACTGGTTACACATGCTGAGTTGAACCGGGAAGGTGCTTTTATTGATGATGTTAGTGCAAAAATGCCAGGTGTAACATGTTTAATCCAGCCTCAAAGAAATGAAATCTATTTCCAAAGCATGGTCTGAGTCTACAGCTTCATTTCCAGTTGATTGATGACAACTGTGCACGACAAGTAGTGAGTAGGGTGCTAGATGTTGAAAGAGCCTCATTTTAAACAAAAGTGGTGAATAAGGAGGTTGCAACACATATGAATCAGCAAAAATCAAAATATGAATTATAAAATTGGTGCTTTGTAGTGGTCAAAACTAAACCTGACCATGAGGAATAGCAGATCTTATCCAGTGTAACTGGATAATAAAACTGCAAGTGAACCTGGGCATCTACTGATGCAAACTACTAGGCAGTGTGAAAATTAGTTCAAAATACACCTATTCAAGTGTATGGGCATATATGTACCCCAGGAGGTACTGTATTAATTTCTAACAATGCTGAGGAAATAATCTAGGACCGACTATGAAGAAATAAACTTATTGCTATAATATGTCTGAAAAGTGAAAACAAATAAATAGGAATTACGAGAAAATTATGGTGAACACCACAGGAAGTTTATAAATGTGAATTTATAAACTGTGCAGGTACTTGGACTGCTTTTGTAAAAAAGACACGCAAAGTTGTGATGAGTATAATAAAGAAACATAACAGCTCCTGCATGGCACAACTTCAGCAAATTAGGCCTTTCAGCACAGAATAAAATGGGTGGAGAGAGGATATGACAGAAGTTTATGCACTCTTGAAGGAGATGAACAGGGAAAGACAATTAGCTATTACTCCCAATGGTGAGGACTCAGGAATGTCCCATGAAATTATCTAAGAGTAAGTTTTCAGGATATGAAACTTTCTTTCTCTTTCACAACACATAATTAAGCTCTTGAGTTAGTTACTCCAAGATCATGTGTATTTTTATATATATATATATATGGGATAAATTTTAAGTACTTATATAAGCCATATACAGAAGACATCAGGACATAGTTAGGCAAAGCAGAGAGTGAAACAACTGCTATTAAATGTACAGATCCAGACAGAGCCTCTGGAGGTGCCTGGGGGCTGTTGAATACAGAGATACCAACACAGTCTCTGGAAAGCCATAAGGCATTACTGGAAGATGATGCCAAGATTTCTGCTATCCTGAGATAAGCTAAAACCTGTTTCTGAGTTGAGTAAGTAAAAACTGTATTTATTTTCCTATTTTTATAAAGTTTTTATTTCCACATTACTTTACAATCTACAAGAAACAGTGTTTTGTGCCCACACAAACACTTGGTAGCATTAGCCAGCTTCTATGCTACCCCTTCCTTACAGATGAACCTTTACAGATTCCAGAGTTGTTAAAACTTGTCTCTTGCACCTCTTGCCAATGAGACAGGTGTTAAGTGTTTGCAACAAGTCTGCAGACCTGGATTTATTCTCTGTCAGAATTCCTTGCTAGGATTTCCCTCTCCTTCCCAAATAAAGCATTACACACATGAGCAAGTAACCCAAAATCTAGGAAACTAAAAATAGCTTTAACATAGGTTTTGTTTGGTTGCAAATGAAAAACACTGTGGCAATACTGAGCAACACGAGCTGTGAATTTCTGCCAAGCGTTTACAATTATTACTGTTAAACCTGGGTATCATTTAATAAAACATAGTTAACTATTCAAGATCTCTCTTTTTAGATTATTTAAAGGTCTTAGATTTCAGTGAAGTTTTTAATACTCTCACAGCACCCTTCTGGACAAAACGTCCAGCACACAGCTGGATAAACATGTCATGCAAACACAGTGAGCAACCTGTTCACAGGTTGGGCACAAAGGGTTACAGTGAAAGGGGTGACATCAGACTGGTGACCTGTCACTACCACGGTTCCACAGGGCTCCATCTAAGGCCCTGTGCTCTTCAATATCTTCATAAATTTCTTGGATGCAGGACTCAAAGATATACTCAGTTCACTGACGATAGTAAACTGGGAGGAGCTATCAACTCCCCTGAGGACAGAGAGGCCGTGCAGAGAGACCTGGACAGATCAGAGGGCTGGGCAATCACCAACCAGATGACATTTCACAAGGGAAAGTGCTGGATTCTGCACCTGGGATGGGGCAACTCTGGCTGTATGGAGAGACGAAATTTCTTGGATGCAGGACTCAAAGATATACTCAGTTCACTGACGATAGTAAACTGGGAGGAGCTATCAACTCCCCTGAGGACAGAGAGGCCGTGCAGAGAGACCTGGACAGATCAGAGGGCTGGGCAATCACCAACCAGATGACATTTCACAAGGGAAAGTGCTGGATTCTGCACCTGGGATGGGGCAACTCTGGCTGTATGGAGAGACGGGGGAGAGATGCTGGAGAGCAGTGCTGTGGAAAGGGACCTGGGGGTCCTGGTCAATGGCAAGCTGGACATGAGCCAGCAGCGCCCTGGCAGCCAGGAGGGCCAAGCGTGTCCTGGGGGGCATCAGGCACAGCATCACCAGCCGGGCAAGGGAGGGAATTGTCCTGCTCTGCTCTGCACTGGGGC
>VZRF01014176.1:1150183-1219602 GCA_013396875.1 Vireo altiloquus | reverse complement strand
AAAGAAAGAAAGAAAGAAAGAAAGAAAGAAAGAAAGAAAGAAAGAAAGAAAGAAAGAAAGAAAGAAAGAAAGAAAGAAAGAAAAAGAAAAAGAAAGAAGTGTGTGTGGGGGACAGGGAGAGAGTGGCAGGGGTTAGGTGGGAGAATATCACCCATCCAAGGGTCCCAATGATGTCTTGTTGTTCGCCTCCATGTGGTCTGCTGAGGGTCCCCTGTGGCCGCTGCCACACGCTGCCATGCCCTGGCATGCCACCGCACGCTGCAGAGTACAGAATGCTGTGGATTAATGCCCGCTTTGGGCAGGTGGGAACGCCCATGTGTCTCCCTTGCAGGGCCCAGTGTGAGCCTGTTCCTCGCAGCACTGAGGATCTATGGCACCATCTCTGGAGCTCAGCCTGGGGACCCCTCTGAGGGCCTTTGCTGGGCTGTGTCACCCCCTGTGCTGCGGATCAGCTTCTCCCCAGCGTAAAGGCCCCTCAGCCGGGCCCCTCTGCAGAGGGGAGGGTGAGTGGTCACTGTGCCTCTGACCACACACCCAAAGCCTCTCTCCCCAGCCCTTTGGTGACAGGGTCTGTGCCAGCCTGGCAGCTGATAGCCCTTGGACAGTGGCCTCTACCTTGGAGGTTTAGGCTTAAGGTTTGTGAATGCTCCCAGCCCTGAGTCTTTATCTTATCTTCATCCACGAGTGGGTCCAGGGCCTCTCAGAGCTCCTTTCAGGGTGTGGTAGTCTTCTTCTGTAATACAGTTTTAATTGTCCTTCACGAAAATGTTTAAGTCATAAACTATAATATTTCAGTCTCTGACAAAGGGTCTGGAGGGGAAGCCATACAAGGTGTGGCTGAGGTCACTGGGTGTGTTCAGCCTGGAGAACAGGAGACTGAGGACAGACCTCATTGCAGTCTGCAGCTTCCTCATGAGGAGAAGCAGAGGGGCAGACACCTCTTCCTTTTGGTGACCAGTGACATGGCCTGCAGTTGTGTCAGGGGAGGTTTAGGCTGGATATTAGGAAAAGGTTCTTCACCCAGAGGGTGGTTGGACACTGGAACAGGCTCCCCAGGGAAATGGTCACAGCACCAGCCTGACAGAGTGCAAGAAGTGTTTGGATAACACTCTCAGGCACATGGTGTGATTCTTGTGATTCCCAGTGCAGGGCCAGGAGTTGGACTCAATGATCCTTGTGGGTCACTTCCAACTCAGAATATTCTGTGAAGTTCAACTTAATTTTCTAAACCTCTGAGAGCAAAGCCAAATTAACTTTGCCATTTTGCAGATACACACACAAGTTTGAGTTTCTAGTAATTGTTATCTATACAAATTATTAGATCAGGTTTAAATCATATTCAAGTCCCTACTGATGAAAGCATTTCTACTTCCAGACACGTCACAAAAACAGGCTTAGTATTAAGTGTAACATAGAGCTTTACTTCAATATACAGTAACACACAGCACTTTCAGCAGTACTTTACTGTCTCGGTTTGAGACAAATTTAGAGGACAATATTTTTTGATGGAAAGCAGGTTGTAGTTACTTTTTTTTCACTAGGTTCGGGAAAAGAAATATTTTTTGGAGGAAAATAAAGAGAAAAAAAACTTTATTTAACAAACACTCAGGAAAAGAATAATAATACTAAATAATAAAATTTCTCCCTGTGGAGAGAAATCTGGAAAAGTTTAAAGTTTATCTAGGTGTGGTTTCTCTCTTTTCTGGAGTCAGGTTGCTATGGGGGACCCCCCTGCAGGCTGGTGGAAAGCTTTTCAGTGAAGTTTTGATGTTCTGATGTTCTGAACAAGTCTAGAAGAGAAAAAGAAGAAACTAAAGTCTCAGGAAAAAAAACCCCTCCGTTTCTTTTCTTTCAAAAAAAACAGCTAAGCGCCCACTGGAAAGCAAGGAAGGTGCTTCTTTCTTTTTCTGTTGCAGCAGCTATTACTCTTCAACAGCAATAGAACAACAGAGAGGAGTAGCGACCTTGAAACAGAGAACTGCTTTGAGAAAAAAAAAGTTTTACTGGCTGCTTTTTTTCTTCTCTCCCCTCTTAGGCTTAGTTTAAAGGCACAGAAAGGTATAAAATTTATTTCCTGGGCATAGAGCAGGCGATAAGGGATACGATATAAAGTCACTCCAAGACATTTACCTACTCAGAAAAATTTTTATTATTTTTCCTACATGTCCTTTTTAACACAGCACTCATTTCTGGTAGGATTTTTTTGACAGTGTTTTGAAAAGCCAAGACTCTTTACTAAGTTCTAATCAAGCATCATTTAATAGAAGTCATTCTTGGTTGGAGGCTTTGGACGAAGCGCAGACTGTGTGAGGCAAACCTGAGCCTGAGAGCAACACTGGGTATACTACACAAGCAAAGCCCAAGGTAAGGGCTTGCAGTGCTGATGCAAGCAATCCATGTCTGGCTGGCTTGGACTTTGTCCACAAAAGCTTTCCTTAAAGATGGGGCTTAAAGGGTACTATAATAAGAAACTTTTGTTTTGTTTTTTACTGTGAACAACAGAGCTCAATCGACAGACAAATAACACCTAGTGACAGATATTCACATGGCAAGTAACTTTTATTTGAGTCACTCTTTATACTTCCTGCTAGATTACTTTCTCTCACAAAAACAACTTTAACCCCCACTCCCTTTGCGCAGTAGCAGTGAAATCAAGTCTGTGCACTCTAGTGAAGATTTCCTTTTCAAAGCAAAAACAACCGTCTTACTTCTATCCTGCCCTTAACTGCCTCAAGCCCTTGTCATCCCTACATCTGGCTGCCAAGATCAGTTTTTTGTTATCAATTCCTTAGCTAGTTTACCTATTCCTTGTCTTCCAAACTCGGGCCTTCTAAGAAGGTTTCTGAGGTTTCGTTCTCTAGCCCTAACTCACCCTAGAGAAAATCTATGGGAGCTACGTTTATCTGACCATTGCCCGAACTTTCTCACGGTGACGTTTTCCTCCGGGTGCCACTCTGAGGAGTTTCGGAGTGTCCCGCGGGACTGGATCTCCCTCCAGGACATGTCTTCCGCCAACACTTGGGACTCAGTCCCGGCGCAGGACGGTATTTGCAGGGCAAGGGGTCCGCTCCGCCCGATGCGCGCCCTGCGTTCATGGACGTCCCGGGCGAACCCGAGAGCGCTCCCGCGGGGGGCACCGTCCGCAGTCCCGCTCCGCCCGCAGCACCTCCCGCCCCGCGGGCACGGCACAGACCGGCACCCTCGGCTAGGGCTCGGCACCCTCGGCTAGGGCTCGGCACCCTCGGCTCGGGCTCGGCACCCTCGGCTAGGGCTCGGCACCCTCGGCTAGGGCTCAGCCTCCCGGCCCGGCCCCGCCCCACCCCGGGTTCCCACCGCCGNGGCGAGGCTGGGGCTGGCCGCTCCGCAGGCACCAGCGGACCTGGGAGCGGAGCGGAGCAGCGCGGCGCCTGTCGCGTCCCGCCTGTCCCGCCCGGCCGTGCTGGGCAAGGGTCCGGAGCAGCGCCCGCGTGTCCTTCCCAGGTGTGCCAGCTGAGGGTCCAGAGCGGCTTCCTCGTGTCCTGCCCGGCCGTGCCAGGTGAGGGTCCGGAGCGGCTCTCGCGCGCCGCACCGATGGGATCGGGATTGTGCGCCCCTCCCGAGGGGGGGGGTTAGTGTAGGGTGCCGGAGAGGGGCTCGGCTCGGGGGCGTCCCGGCTGGGCTGCGCTCCGAGAGGAGAGCTGCGGGGCTGGGGCAGGCACGCCGCGGCCCCGACCCCCGCAAGCCGTGCTTGGGCGGGGCTGTGAGCCCCAGCCCCGGGACCGGCGGGGCGATGGGCCAGGGACTGTGACTGCGGCCGGCCGGGACCGCACAGCCCGTCCCGGGAGGAGCCGTCGGACCTCCGAGCCAAACTCGGTGCTCGCCAGCGGTGCCCCATGACAGGAGAGAATGGCAATCCTGCCGCTTGCCACTGCTGGAGGCTGGCCACCGCGCGGGAACTCTGAGGGATAAAGGTCTTCGCGGAGGGAGGAAGAGGCTGGGATACAGCTACTAACCCCAGAGTGGGGATTTGGAGTGGTTTTCGATAATGGTGTTTTGGTTGGCAAGTTGGGTGTCCGGGTAGATTGGCTCCCTACAGCCAATTGCAGTGTTTCCGTAGTGGCAGATAAGCAGGGAGAAAAGCTGTTTGTTTTTTTTTTCCCCCCAAAAACTTGCAGCGCTGGCTCAGAACTGCAGTATGAACTGCACTTGGAACCCAGGCTGTTCAGCTCAGCGATATGCACTTCCAGTACTCTCCTTCAATTCTGATTAGCCTTTTGTGAAGGTTTCATTGACTTCATTGACTTTATTTTAATGACTGTGCAACAGATAGGAGAAAATTCTTAACAGAATGATACAGGTATCTCATCATAGCCTGCACGTTAGGTCAGTGTAAAATGTTGCATGAAATGGTGCCAGTTTCAGCAGAGACAAAGCATGGGAACTCTCAGGAATTCCAGCAATCTTCTCAAAGTTGTTTTCTTTTTTGCCTTACCCAATTTCACCTTTCCGCATCACAGTAAATCTGACCTCTCCCTCTTGCCTCCAGGCTTGTCCGTACAAGCTAGGCCCTAGTACCAAGGGTATGTGTTGGGGCACGTTTGTCCTTTGGTTGTGATGTAACTACACCAGGATAAAAAGTTCTTTTTTTCTCTCTCTGCTGTGTGAGAATGAGAGGTTTTTGTAAACTTTGGCCGGTGTTGCATTGCAAGGTACCAAGCTCTCCCCACAGCACACAGCCAGCACCAAGAGGAGATGGAACTCTTATCCATGGCCTGTGTGGCTCTCCCGCAGAGGACAGCTCAGCCTAGCTTGGAGAGATGATGGACCAGCTATGCAGGTTCCTAGCTCGGGTTTCAAAGTGTTTTGTCCACTTCAGTGATAGTTTCCAAATGGCTGCAATCAGTGAAAGCTGAGCCCTGAGACTGAAGTCTGAACTTCGGTAAAACTTGTTCTCAAAAGGGCAAAGAGCATGGATTTTAGTTTTTAAGGGTAGGAGGAAAGCTGAAATGAAGCTTCTGATGTTTGACTTTCTGTATTCCGCTGGAGTGTGATGGCATCTAGAAAATCAACATAAACTCTTTAGCTGAGGGTTTTTTCTTCTCAACTCTATGACTCTGCTTGCCTCCTCTTTTAGATGACATAGCAATGAATGTGGAAGGGCGGGCTCTGCTCTATATGCCTTTCCCTGCTGGTTTGTGCTATATAAACATGCAACCTTGACAGAGCTGGCTTGAGGCTTCTCACCAGTGTTGGCAAATTCAGACATACTTTTGAGATTAAGGGCCTTGATTGAGATGCAACAGAAAACCTTGGAGGCCTGCTGGAGGTGTCTGGGTGGAGCGAGGACTTCTGCTGAAGGCCAAGTAGTACTTACCTCCGAGACAAAGAAAGCAGCTCAGCCTTCTAGGGCTGTGGTGTTCGCAAAGAAACCCTGTAAAAAACACTAGAGGAAGTTCTCTTTCACGGGTCTAGAGCTGATTTTTCACAATTTCAAAATTCTGTTTATTTTGTCATCCTGCAGGTAGAAGGACACAGAAAAGAAGATGGACTGGGGAACTCTGCAGGCTGTTTTAGGAGGTGTAAATAAGCACTCCACCAGTATTGGGAAGATATGGCTCACAGTCCTCTTCATCTTCCGTATCATGATCCTGGTTGTGGCTGCAGAGAGAGTCTGGGGAGATGAACAAGATGACTTTGTCTGCAACACGCTTCAGCCCGGCTGCAGAAATGTTTGCTATGATCACTTTTTCCCCATCTCTCACATCAGACTCTGGGCCCTGCAGCTGATCTTTGTCTCCACACCTGCACTGCTGGTGGCCATGCATGTGGCTTACAGGAGGCATGAGAAGAAAAGGCGGTTCAGAAATGGTGAGAAAATTGATATTGAAGAGCTAAAAAATGAAAAGATTCACATTCGGGGCCCCTTGTGGTGGACGTACACCAGCAGCATCTTCTTCAGGATCATCTTTGAAGCCGTGTTCATGTATGTGTTCTATTACATGTATGATGGCTACCAGATGCCTCGCCTGGTGAAGTGTGATGCTTGGCCCTGCCCCAACACTGTGGATTGTTTTGTGTCTCGGCCCACTGAGAAAACCACATTTACTATTTTCATGCTTGCTGTATCTGGGATCTGCATGATGTTGAATCTGGCTGAGTTGTGCTACCTAGTGATAAAAATTTGCATGAAAGAACCCAGGAAAACAACAGTAATGAAATAATTCCCCAGTTTCAGGATTTACTGGTTCCTAATTTCCCTTAAACTTTCTTAGGTGTAAGAAAACAATAAACAATATTTTCACACTCAAGGAAAAGGATAAAAATATGAATGTTCATTTTGTTTTTTAAAATTTTAACCTCCCTGGGAAGCTGATGCAGAGGCAGGTTTTAAAGATCGTAAGCTAATTCAATATTCCTGCATCCACAATTACAGAGAGCAGCCTTCTGGCACCAGCTTCTTCAGCTATGTCTACTGCTGGGCTCCTGTTGTCACTCTTCAAAAAGTGGGAGTCGAAAGGACCAGAGAAGGCTTTAGTGCCCAAAGGAGATCCAGGAATCACAAACACACTGTTGGCTCAGAGGCAAGCCAATAACAAAGGATTTTGGTTAAAAGTGGGGTAAAAGGCTTTTGGGTCACATTACAGCTTTTGAAAGCAAGAAGACATGGAGGTGATTGTGTTTATAGTATGTTTCCTCTCTAATTAATCTAGAGAGCAAGGAAATGGTGTAGGAACACAGATTGGCAATGCATGCTATCAGCTTTGCTGGGCACCAGCATGTTTTTCTTCTCCTCTTCTTGCTTGCACTGAGAAGCATTTCCTGAAGGGTTGGGAGTAGCCAGTCTCAATTGCCTGTAAATGCTGTTAGGTCAGTGCTGTCTCCCCATAGTCACAGAGAGTGCAGCAGTGGGAGGAATCAAGTTCATTTTTCATTCTCTTCATCAGGTGAAAGAAAAGATTGTCACTTCTGGGAAGGTGGAGGCAGTGCAACTGTTTTCCTCCTTCTCTTGTTCTCCCCCAATACTTTGTGAAGAATCTAAGAATCTCAGTACAGTAAACTTTATCTGATGAAGAGACTTTTTACCACCTGACTGTGCCTCACTTAGCTGTATACTTTTAAAACTTTTTTTTCAGTAAAAACCAAGAAAAAAAAGCCTTTTCTCATTCTGTTGGTTATCCAAAACAAGTGCTTCAACTTACAGCATGATATCCAGTGGTCCTTCCATTGCTCGTTTTTTTCTATCTAGCCTGCACAGCTTTTCTTCATAAAACCTCCCTATCTGAGGTAGCTTTCAAATGTTGAGCAAAGCGCTCCCACTCTCTCTTGACATTCCACATTGTGAGATTTAATCACCATTCCTTTTCTTGGAGTTGGTCTAGCAGGAATTACAGACAGCTTGCTAAAATAGCAAAGGGAGCCAGTCAGAAATGGGGAGGAACTTGGTATTTTTCTTAAAGTTCACATTGCTGTGCTCCCATTGAACTCACTTCTAGAAAGCTGGCTGTTTCTCCTCCTCAGCTTTAATAACTGGCTTCTCCAATGAATGAGCACTATCTCTACTTCTCTATTTATATTTATCTTTTACTGTACTTTTAATTTTGTCACCGTTGTAGTAAACAAAGCTGCATGAACTAAGACCCATGACCCTTCATTGTGCACTGAAAATGGAGCATAAACAGGCTTCCATTGCTCGTGAGCTACATCCAGTGTTACAACTTGACTGCAGATGGAAATCTGTCATCTAAGGAGGAAGCAAGAAAACCATAAAAACAACACCATCTTCAGAACTGTAAACAAAAAGATAGAAAGTCATTCATAATGAGTTGGACCGGAAACTTAGACTGTGAAAACATCCTCAATTCAACTCCAAAGAACATAGTTTGGCACATATCAGGTTTGTGCTCAGCAGAGCTGCATTGTTCCATGCATAAGTACAAAGAGAACAAAATAGTCCCAGTGCTCTAGTATTACATTTCTTTTGTAACAAGATTTTTTTTTTTCTGGATTTATAATTAAAGCACTCTTGTGGTGTCTGCTTTCTGTATTACTTGTGTGTGCTGTGTGTTACCTAATGTGTCTAATGAAAATCTGTTTACCATAATGGAAAATGTATCCACCAATACTATACTTAATAGCCAAGAGTAGTGTAAGGATTTTAGCCTTCTGCTGCAGTTTGGTGCTTCAGCTGGTTACATTGCCTGTTATCCTGAGGTTTCCTGAGCTCATAGTGGAAGGTCACATATGTGTCCTGCTTGAAATCCAATATGCTACTTAAGACAGCCTTGCAGCTGGAAAAGGCCGGTGATACCAGCTCCATAGGGAAAGAGTTTGTTTTCCCTGCCTACCTTTGAATTTAGCTGGAACTTGGAATGAGACACACCGAAACTATTAACACTATCTTCAACTAGCAGTTTGGCAACAAGATTATCAGATAGGAAAAAAAGACAGAACTGGGGAAAGTGTTTGGCTGTAGCCAAGAGAGGGCTTTGATCCAGGACTGCAAGATCGGGCAATAATAGCTCTGAGATTTGTTTTCTGTATATAGTTAATTTGACTGACTAGCAGCCTTGCATGTGAAAAAAACCCAGATATTTTATAGGAACATGGGAATTGCACCTATTTCTCCATGTGCCATATTGCATAGCTGACCTTCTACAGATGGATTTCATACAGATTAAAATATATCTCTCTGTTGAAATTGTGTGTGCTCTTTCCTGAAATGCACTAGTAGTGTCTGCATTTCTAGTACTTGGTTTCTTTCCTCAGAATAAAGATTGCAAAGCGTGTTGAGAACTTAAACAGCAAATCTGAGGTCATGACTGTAGAAGAGGCTGATTCCTCATTGTTCAGTGCCCAGTGTATCCAGGATGTTAAGTGTCTCATAATGTGCTATGAGAACTGGGAAGTGTAAGAATTGGACTGGCTGAAATTATTCCTTGACTGAAATTGCCAGGAAAAATCACTCAATCAGGTTAAACTTCCATCCAAAACCTTGAAACCAAAATGACAAATGTTTGTCAGAAGAGGAAGGAGATGAGGGGAATCAAACTTCATTAGTAAATGAAGTTTACTAGACAGAGAAAAAAATCCTAACTACCTTGGAAGAAAGACTGATTTAAAAGGAAACCAGAAGTATAAATCTTCTTTATTTATGACTTTTGGGTATAGAAGTACCTTTATTAAAGGTTTTTCTTAGACAAAAATAAAATTATCCTTTGGTTGTTTACAGGTGTTATGAGCCAGTGTACTAAGTTATCTTGTATGTGATAGGACATGTATAGAAGAAATTTTACCGTTGATGCAGAGAAGAGCATCGTACTATACTATGGATGTTCAGTTCAAAATAGCAACTCTGTTAAAAGCTCCTTTATTTTGTAAAAAGTGTATTGCAGCAGCAAGCAGCAGCTAAGAGCACTTTGATAGAAACTAAACTTGGTGAAAATTAATTTGTTTTTTTTCCCTAATTATAATTTCCTCACCTGAAAAATTAGGCTACTGGGTTTTACCATGCAACAAAATCACACTCAAAGAATTGCACTGTACTTTTGGTCACCTATTCTGATATTCAGAACAGCCACTACCCTGACAATTAATTTCAGGTTCATTTGGTTTTTTACCATCTTATTATCTACACAGTCATTTGAACCTGTTTGCAGGCAGTGGCAAGAGGAATGGTAACTCTTTGAAGCTTAATGAGCTGAGACATATGATAATGACTTTCAAGATAGTTCAGAAGGTGCCTACACTTGTCCCTATCTAACCAACCTAGCTTGTCATTTTTTCTTACAGAGTATATTTCTCTTCTGTAAAGCTGGCTTTGACCTGGCTATTTTCTATATAAAGTTCCCTAGCCACCAAAAGAAGGTCTATAACCTAGGTTTGGAAATGCATTGATATTTAACTTGGAAGGCCCAGATGAGGTCACATCTCAGACTCTCCACCTCAGAACATTCTGTGCTCTTGCTATGGTTGGTCCCCCATCCTACCATAAATTTAAATGTCAGAATTGGTCACATCATTGCACTTACCTTCTCCCTTCTTCTGACAGTTTAATCACTGCCACTAACTCAGAGATTATTTCACAACTGTCTGCTGTATTTCCAAATCTATTTTATTTGAATTAGCGATCTACTAAAAAGTATCCTCTGCAAGAATACCACCAGATGCTTGCACAAGTCTTTGTGGTAAAGGAGTGATGCAGTATCAGTATGATATTCAGTTTAGGGAAGTATGTTTTCAGTGAATTGAAAGAACTTGTAGACTTGGGCCATGAATGACTGCAGGTTGAAGATGAATGTTTTGAACAGCAGCATATATTCTGTGTGCTGCTATGAGCATTTTGCTCATAGCCTGGGCACAGCCCCCAGGAAAAAGAATACTGTGGTGTGTGGTGCAGACACTGGCCTGAAGTAGGTGGCATTTTTCGATGGACAAGCTCTGCTGGGCAGGTTTATTTGCTTATGCAAGATATATATTTTCTGTTGTCTTGGCAATTGTGGCAATTTAGATGTCAGCTAGGAAAGACAGTAGCAGACTTAAAACTGTGTTAAGTCAAGGTAATGAAATCTGGTTTAAAAGTGTCCTGCTGATAATCTTCTGTGGAGGTGCAATCTTTATGACAACACATAAAAAATTCCTCCACACCTCTCAGTGATCTACACATTAGAAGGAGGAATGCTGCACTTCTGTTGTGATGATTGGAAAACTTGCTATCTGTTTGGTATCAAACTATCAACACTTCCTTTGTCACAATACTTCTTTTACTTGATTTGAAAGTGTTATGGCAGTTCTGGTACACAGAGTCAACCCCAACTCTCATTGTTCCTGAATTTTCCCAACTGAAAGATAAAGGTGACAACTGCGTCATGTTCACAGGGATCAGAACAGTTTAATCAAGTATTGTTTGTTAAGATCATTGCAACAGGTGCCAGAAGAAATATTGTGTGGTAAAGATTTCAAAACTATTGTATGTTACATCATTAGTGTAATGTCTGCTTACAGTTAGTCACGTCCCGATGATATTGCATCCTTTCCAAGGACTGAGTGTTTAATATACAGTTTAAACAGCTTCCACAGCTATCTGTCCAGCACAGATAAACAAAACCAATCTATTCCCTTACCCATGCACGTGCACACAGACACAGAGCAGCAAATTGACTAAATCATTCCCTCACTGTTATCTGATAGAAGACTGAATGAGACATTGCAACATGGATTTGTCAGGTATAATTTCTGCCTATGTCATGATAGAAGCTTTTGTGCATTGCAGTAAAATAGTTATTAATGACTCATTGTCAGAGCATCAGGATCCACCAAATGGGATAAACTATGCAGCCGGGAGGATCTGCAGGTACCTGGGAAGATAAGCTTAGGATTCAATAAGATCTTTATCACTGGGAGAAATGGTTTAATAGTAGCAGTTTTAGAAGGTAGGAAGGTCTAAGTGCTTCTGTTGTGAAACATGAAGCACTTGCAAAACTGTCGGATGGAGACCTGTTCTGAAGGGAAGAACAGTTTTTGTATAGAAGGGCTGGAGTTTGTGGAAGATCATCAGTGGAACATGAGACAATGACATGATTGACTTGAAAAACCACCATAGTGGTACACATTAAAGGTTTGTCAAAACCAGGATGTTTGAAATTATGATCTCAGTCTTGTTAGCACCCAAAAGTCTATTTGCCAGTGCAGGATCTGTCCAGCATGATCTTTGTCAACATGGCCCCTTTCTGCTTTTAGAAATTGTAATAAGACAGTTGTGTGCTACAGTATGTTCCACCTAAGTAAATGAGGTGGCATTGTGAGTAAATAAAATTCCAATTAAGTGAAATTGGTGATGGAACTTTTTTTTCTCCTCAGCACAGTTAGTAAAAAGCTCCTTATGCCTTGGTTGTGTGTCTCACAAAACAGGCTTTCATCCCAACAGGATGGGATAGAAACCCACTGTTCAGTTTCGCTGCCCATTTCACTACACGTGCAAACATTGGTGGAGTTCACTGAAGCCTGATCTGCAGCCATGAGACTATTTCCCACCAATGGCATGCCATTTTGTGCTACTGATTTCTTCAGTTCCAAAGGCAGACCATCACATCGTGCAGCAGTTTGAATTTTGTAGAGAATTTTTCCCATACATAATACTGTTTTTTCTATTTCAAAGAAAGATGCCTATTGCTGTTCCTAACTGTGGAAGGCAGTAATTATTCACGGCCTTTACAAATTCATCATGCATGACACCCAGGTATATTCCTGGTAAAACATACTGTATTTGCTCTTATCCTGAACACAATGAAAAACAACATCCTTGTTTAGAAGCCTTGGTTGTGGTTTGGCACAATGAGTTGCCCACTGGCAATACTTGTTTAGGGCATTAATACTGATGTCATTCCTTCCTGCTCATTCTTGTTCTGTCTGTATTTCTCTCCCACCCCGTTCAACACGGTGCCTGCACTCCAGGACCTGCACTGTTTGCACAGCTGTGCTCAGCACTGGACTGGCCCACTGTTTTAGCTGATGAAGAAACAGATGTTTTGCTTTGCTGGTTGTTTTTCAGATGGATGAATTCCTTGATCTGCCTTACAGGGAGGCCATATGAACTTCCACACTGACAAGACTCTGGGGCAGTAGGCCACAGTGTTGGGCAAGAAGAGCTGCAGGGAGCGAGTGGAAGGGGTGGAGGGAATGGCAACATGAAGTCTATTTGCTGCTACACATGCTGCAATTTCAAACCACAGCCTCTGGCTGTGTTTTCCTGAGTGACTGCTACTACAAAGGCAAAAATCTTAACTGCCTTTTCTCCCTTTTCTTCTGTGCTCTCTATTCCTCTTTACTGGCCCTGCTTCTCAGCTACTGGCCACCTTCTTCCTCGCTCCAACACAATCTTTCCTCAACTTTTGTATGAGTTGATTTAGCTCACTAACTCAGCAGTGAACTATTTGAACTCTGCATTTTAAATTGTTTTCTGCAGCTCAAATTTCTGCCAGACTTGAGGCAGGAATCAATGTGTTTCAAACACCAATATTCTCATTTCATATTTCTGTCTATAGTGTCAGAAAAAAATAGCATCATACCATGACAGAATGATAGCACGCATAATTCCTCTTAGGATTCTGCATGTCTCGTGTTTCTCTTTTTGATTATTCCTCCCAACAAATGTCTGGCTTGTACAGTTACAGTTCCTCCTTTGCTACATCTTACAAGGAGCTTTTGCTTCCATGAAGACAACTGGAAAGCATCTCACAGTTACATATCCCAGAACATTCAGACTTCTTCTTTGTTGTTAGGAGATTTCCCGCATTTCCAAGGGAAAGAACCAGAAAGGACCAGAGGAAGCCGGTTCTGGTGGGTGAAACATCAGCCTAGAGTCTCAGTGCTCTTCTCAGAACCATATAACCTAGGATGAGATATTTAGTCTTCCTGTGCCTCCATTCCTACAAATTAGAAGTCACAGTGTTGTCCTACAAAACTAGAAATAATAATACTTCCTGACATCAGTTCTTACACTGCATTCTCTGATGTGCTTGGCAGTAGTGTGGAACAGAACAGAACACTAATCACTAACTGGTACAATAATAAAAATTAGTGTGTTATATGAGATCAAACTACAACTTCAGTCTTTTTATTGCCATGTTATTTAGTATTTAATTAATTCTAAAGTCCTTTGATTCATCCATGTAGAAAACAACTAGTGATTTTAATCCTCCTCACTTCAAGCTGTGCCTCCGGAGGTAGCAGTACCCCTTCCCAGCATTTAAATGTCTTTAGTGCCATCTTCTGTAGGGCAGCGGCATGTCAAGTGCCATTCTATTTATTGACATAACATACAGTGCCACAATGAGCTGAACTGAAGGCATTTGTAGCTCTTTTTTTTAGGCTGTGTGGACAGAACTGCTGTCAGCACTGCTGAGCCGTGTGTCAGTTTGGCATGGCTTATTTATGACTGATGACATGTACCACGGTTTAGGGGTCTTTACACTGGATTGTGCTTGGATGCACAGTTACATAAGAGTGATCCTCTTCTGTATTTCAAAATAGTTGTTTAAATTAGAAATAGCAAGGGGTAAAGCACTGTTTTGGATCAATACTGATCTGAAAAAGTCCATTTTTCTTGTTGGGCAGCAGCTCAGGTTCAGACTAAGATCAATCGAGAAATATCTCCTTAACTTACGAGATCTTTTTATCACTTCACAAAGCTTGGTGTCTATTTTTTATTTTCTTTCCATGTACCTTGTCATAAAAACCTGATTCATCAAATCTTTAAAAATATCTGCCTGACTGCTGTCTCCCCACTTCTTGAATTCACTTTGTTTCTGTGCCAGCCAAATAATGTACTACTAAATACCTGTCTACATGTGGAACAGAGGTTGTCACCAGTGTGGAGGCTTGGATGGAAGACAAAAGATGGTACTAAATAAGATAATTAATCCCTCTCTGGAGATATTCAAAACCCATCTGGACACGTTCCTGTGTAACCTGCTGTAGGTGACCCTGCCTTGGCAGGGATGTTGGACTGGATGATCTCCAGAGGTCCCTTCCAACCCTAACCATTCTGTGATTCTGTGTTAATTAAAAGAAGGCTGAAAATTTTGTAAGTATGCATTTTCATGTAAAAATTTAAATGTCACCTTAAGCTGTGTGCTGCAGTCTAGCGTTCATGACAATGGAGGGAAAACAGCAGTGCTATGCAGCTTTAAAGGTAAGTGAGGAAACTAGCAGGATGGCTCTTCCATGGAAATCCTTCTGTCAGAAAGTCCACATGAAGAGATGCTTTTGAACACCATTAACTAAATGTGAGCCTATTTTCTTTCTGAATAAACTCTTCAGAGAGACAAGTCTTACTTTTTCTATTTCCTCCTTGTTTGGCTACAGATCCTCCTGTTAGTATATGACTAACAAGTAACCCTCCACATGTCCTCAACATCCTTTCATGCTTGGGCTTTCACCAGTACATAATTGGTTCTTTACTTTTAAAGCTGCTTCCTTCAAGTTTTCCTCATGGATTTTGCATCCTTGCCTGTCTCATTTTCTACAAATAATCCAGATTTTGCTGACAGACCAAACCTCTTGTATGAGCCCAGAAGGGAATTCTTGGAAAGGAAATTGTTAGCTGATGGGTATATACCCATGGCAGGCAGGCACTGCATCAGCTTCTCCTAGTTTGAAACGTAAAGGATTCTAGCATAAAAACCTTCTGTAGCACTACAAAAAGGATGCTCTAGAATTTCACTGCCCTCCTAAATAAGAATATTTTTCTTAAAAAAACAGGTGTCAAGGCCAGTCTGTACAGATAGCGGAAAATACCACTTGAAACTTCCAGAGAGTGAAAAAGCCATCGGAGAAACACCAGTGCTTCATACTATTAAAACTTTTGTACCAATGGTTGAAAATGACAGATGTCTCTCTACTTCTCCCTAAAATCAAACCTCCTGCCCTTCAACTGATGTTATGAGCTGAGAGACTTTACTGCACAAGGGAAATTTTAATTTTAGGAGTTACTGGGGCTTCTAGGATTCCATTATGTACCCTAACACAGCCTCTCATGCCCCAGTGCTTCAGGATCAGCCCTGTGATACTACTACACTTACAATCATGGCAGCACTGTGTTTCAGATACATCACCCATCTCTGGTCATTTGTCCATGTGCCACCTCTAGTGCTTAGGGTCAACAGAGATCTTTCTCTCTAGTGCTTTCAGTTGAAATATTTATAGGGACCAATCAAGCATTGCAAGAATACAAGAACACAGGCATGGTCAGATTCAGTTTCTCAACAGTCCTCTGCTACATACAGCCCCTCACAGTGTCTTAAATTTTTAACTGGATTTTTTTTTTTAAAACAAATAAAGCCTTGAGAATGACTGGTGTGGTTCTGTTCCTAGCTCTTTGTAGAGTAGCTATCAAGAGAAACATATGTTACTGGTGAAGAGCTGCTGAGTCATCATACTCCTTTAAGTCATTCTTTCATAGAGTCATAGGATGGTTTGGGTTAGAAGGAACCTTAAAGATCTAGTTCCAGCTCCCCCTGCCAAGGGCAGGGACACCTTCTACTAGACCAGATTGCTCAAAGCCTCATCAAACCTGGCCTTTAACACTTCTGGAGATGCGTCATCTGCAACCCATCTGGGCAACCTGTTTCCATAACCCACCACCCTCACTCACACTGAAGACTCTCTTCCTAACATCTAATCTAAATCTACCCTCTTTCAGTTCAGATTGATTCCCCCTTGTCCACTCACTATCTGCCCTTGCAACAAGTTCCTCTCTGGCTTTCTTGTAGGCCCCTTTAGGAACTTAAAAGCTGCTGTATGGTCTCCTCATAGCCTTCTTTTCTCCAGGCTGAACAGCCCCAACTCTTCAGCTTGTCTTCACAGGAGACATGCTCCAGCCCCCTGCTCATCTTCGTGGCCCTCCTCTGGACTCACTCCAACAGGTCCACATCCTTCTTATGTTGGGAGCCCCTCGAGTTGGATGCAGTACTCCAGGTGGGGTCTCATGAGAGCATAATAGCATAGGAGAATCACCCCCCTGGACCTACTTTGATCAGAACCATATCCCACTGTGCTTTAGATGCTGTCCAGGCTGTGTGGCTGTTTTCCTTTTCCTGAGGCAACACTACAGCCCACGCAAAAGCCTAACCAAAATATAGGTGATAGTAATGTTTTTGAGTATTGATGCTGAAAATGTCAAGAGCTGCTTTTAAATGATAACTTTCAGAACAGTGACAACCGATCTGTGTTTGGGGGGCTTTTGGAGGTTTTTTTTCCCCAAAAGTTCTGTGCACAGCTTGACA
This sequence comes from Vireo altiloquus, assembly GCA_013396875.1. Taxonomy (NCBI): domain Eukaryota; kingdom Metazoa; phylum Chordata; class Aves; order Passeriformes; family Vireonidae; genus Vireo; species Vireo altiloquus. The sequence goes on along the minus strand of VZRF01014176.1, from coordinate 1,202,842 downwards.
GCTAATCCTGACTGAGAAGGGTCTGAGGGAAAGAAAAAAGGGGCTGGCAGCTCCTAGGTGCTCTTCATGCCGGACGCACAGGCAGCCACCTGCGAGGTTTATCTGTTCTCAGAGAGAACACTCTCCTTTTGGTGAAGAACTTGTCCGGTTGTTCGGCTCAGGTGTGTGACACCTCAGGGAGGGCCGTGCATGCGGCGGCCGGGGCGAGGCGCTCTCCGAGCGCGGTGCCGCAGCGCTGCCCGAGCCGGAACCCGGCGGGGCCGAGAGGGCTTTCCCACGCTGCTATCCTCAGCGAGAAAGAAACTAATTTTATTTCCCAGGAAATCCCGCGGAGGTGGGATGGGTCATCTGCGCAGTGACAAACCTTTCAAAATCCAGGGAGAGAATCCGCTTGGAGCCTCCCGGGTGTGGAGAGGGGCTGCCGGGCCGTCCCGTGTGAAGCCGCGGCGGGAGGCGGGGAGGGGAGGGGAGAGAGGGAGGGCAGGGTGCCCGGTGGCTGCGGGGCGGCCGCCAGAGGTGCCGGGGCCGGCCGGGGAGTGCGGGCAGCAGCAGGGAGGGCGCAGGGCAGGGCGCTGGGCACGGGCTCCCGGAGCCGCCCGCCCCGCCCCGCCGCTTCTGCCGCAGCCCCAGCGAAGTCTGAGGCTCTCCCCCCTGCTTAAAGGAACTGTGCGCGATCGCCGCCCGGAAACTTCCGAACGAGTCGCGCCTTTGCGGCTTAAAAAAGCCTTCCTCCCGCCAAGCGTAAGTAGAGCGCCCTGGGCTGCGCCGCTCGGCTCCAGGCAGGGACGCGCCCCCGGCACACGGGACGCGGCCGCGGGCACGCTCGGAGCCGGCGCTGGGCACAGGAGCCTGCCCGGGGCCGCTTGCTGTGTCCCCCGGCCGTGGGATGGGCGCCAGGGAAAGGCAGGGCGGGGCCGAGCCTGGTCATGCTGCTGAGGAGGAGTCGTGGCAGGGGCCCTGCTGCTCTGAATCCCCTTCTAAGGGACCCCTGGCGCGAGTGTCCATCTGTTCCTGCCCCACCGAGGGAAGCGTCTGCAGGCAGCGGCGCTCGCAGATGGGACGGTAACTGAGCCTGGTGTGGCAGGGAGAAGTGTCCAAACCTCACCAAATACTTCAGAAGACGCAGTGGAGGACAAAGCAACAAGTATTTATATCCAAGATTGTTGTTTAGGGGCATGTAATATCTTTTTAAAATTTGCCACTAACATGTGAACATTCATGTGCATTTCAAGCCATTTGTACTCGGAGTAAAATTAAGTCTTAAAGCAGAGCCATAATTTCTTTCAACGTTGTAAGTGGTGCCACACAGAATGATGGAGTTCACAAGCATAACCCAAGATGGTTCCAGGGCTCCTTGAGGTGAGCTCTGAGTTAACTGGCCCATACAAGCACTTCGTAGGAAAGATAGTGGGGAAAACGTCCGGGTGGCCTCCCTGCATTGAGCGGACTTTTACCTCACTCTGTTCTCGTTCTTGGTCTGAGAGTTATTGAAACATGCCAGTTACTCACTCCTTCACTTAGAACTCACAAGTGATGCAAAGTATTGAGATGAATAAATATTCTTTGGAAGGTATGAAGCTTGATTAAGTAAAAAATTGCCAATGTTATAAGGAAAAAAGTTGTTTCATTTGTGTCTTTTTCTTTTCCTGTAGGCAAAAAGCATTTGGGTTCATTGCTGACACATTGAAGAAATAATATAAGCCTAGCATATTATTAGAAATCCCTAGTGTGCTAGGTCTTTAAGATACTGACATAGATATGAAGAATGAATTGAACTGAGTAGCCAGAGATACTAGAGGTATTTACCTTTAAATTTACCTTTAAGGTAAATTTAAAGGGAAGTGAGAGAATCCTACTGGAACATTTTAGAAGTAAACTGGAAAAAATTTAAATGGTTTTCCATAGTACAAAATTGTTCTTTAAGAACTTTGAACAGGGTCTCCCTTGCAGTTACTTTAACTTGCCTGAAGTCCTCTCAGGCGGATATTCAAATGTTGGAGTCCCTGCTTCTCTGCAGTGAAAAAGGCTCTTGAGTCTTTGAATGCCAGAAAGGCTCTTCTGTCCCTTGTACATCTGGGGCGGGGGGCGGGACACTCCTCACTGTGCAGTTTTTAGATCTGTTTGGCTGATGATATGTGGGCACCTGACAGCTCTGTCTCATTCATGCTTCACTCACTCGGGATGTAGGACTGTTGCCCTCATGCTCCACAGCTGTTCCGCAGTCCCCCGGTAGCTCCACACCCTTCACACCTTTCAGCTTTACTGGTAAGTCACTGTCTTTTCAATCCCATGTAGAGCTCTAACATGGCATTTGAGTATTCTGGGGGAAAAAAGGGGTTGCTTTTTGTTCCAGTTTTTCTCCTGTGGCTAACAAATCAGGGCAGGGGTTTGTTCCAGCGGGGAAGAGAGAAGTTTAACAGGTGGGGTGTAGCTCTCCTCCTGGGCTCAGCCCTGCGCTCCTTGCGCTTTTCATTTACCCAGGCCAAACTTTCACTCAGAGGTCAAGTGGAGTCAAGAAGAAGCCAAAAGAAGTTTTGCCTGGGATTTAAGGAGGAGGTTCCACAGCAGTAAAGTAAGTTCAAGGTAATAACAAGATTAGTTAAGGAATGAATTCCAACAAGAGTTTAAAATACAATGAGAGTGGTGATAGATGTGTCTGAAAGTATGACACTGGGAGCACAAAGAAAGGTTTTTTCCAAATCCTCTTTTAAACAAGTTAATAAAGTGAACTGTGAAACCTCTATTGTGATTTATGAAACACTCACCGTTCTGTTTCATATATATGTACATAGCCAAATACCATTAAGTTTCACTGGAAATTAGAGTAGTATATTCTGTGCCTGCATATATGCCAGTTTGTCTGGAATTACATGGCTACACTACAGACTTTTCTGCAGGATGACTGCTTTTGTCTGATTTAAATTAGCAGAGTTAAGAACCTGCTGGTAGCGGAGATAGCTGATTGTTTAGTGTAAAAACAAATAAAATATTGCAAGTTGTTTTAACAGCTTTTTTTTTTTTTTTTACTGCTTTATAAATGTAGATAATTTTGAAGGAAAAAAATCTAAATCTGAAGTTTTTAGACTATCCTGAGAAATCAAAGGAATCAAAGGAGCTGAATTTTAAGGAATTGTATTCAGACAAAAGTATCTGTTAGATTTCTAAATATTTGTTTTGGGATGTTTTCTGGAGATACCAGTATAATGAAATTGTAACTACATCAAGTGTCATAATCTGGTAATGTATGTAACATAACTGTGTACTTGTGTGCATATGTGTATATAAATACATAAACATATACATCTTTGAGTAAAATGATAAATAATAAAATGTCAAATTTTGCATGCCTGATACATAGTGATGAACCTGTTCAGTGATATCATCAGAAATAAAAATAACTGGCAAGTTTGTAGATGTCACATTATAATTATTCCTCTCTGGCAGAGGGATAGATACAACATTGCAGCTTCTAAAATTTATTCTCACTTACTTGTTCTCTTTGTTACATGCAAAGTGTGTTTGTGCATGTACTAAACTAGTAATTAATAACACAACATTGATTCTTAAATGTCCATTTTTCAGTGTTGGTCTCAGAGGAATGATTTTCTAATGCAAGAAATATAATATAATACAATACAATACACCAAATTATACAGGATTCCTGGTTCTTATTAAATGATACAAAGGTTCATGAAGTCCTTGCTTTTTCTACCGTTGAATTAGATTGCTTTCTGAGACAGATTCTCTGTTATTCCCTTATGGGTATTCATGGACATCATGAAATGCAGATAAAGATGTTTCATTTCTTAATCTGCATTTTTTTCCAAGTACTAAAAGAAAAAATGTCGTCTTTCACAACCCATATCAAAGATTAAGTATTAACAGTTGCCTGTCTCTGTATTTTAGCAGCACTGAAAGTAATACTATACAGCTGAAGTTTATGTAATACTACAAAAGCAAGCTTGGGATTATTCTCAGCTAAAATACTGAGTTGTGGCTGTTTAAATTTAGATATGGGTATTATTGAACTCAATAGTGAAAAATCAAATATTCTATGAGTTTTATGAACCTTCTGATTTTGTTTAATGTGATTTGTATCGAGACACCCCTTTACAATTGTTGGTGTGATTTTTGGATGAGTTACATTGGCCTTAAGAATTGCTCACTGAAGAATGTATTGAGATTGGAGAAAGATACAGGACCTGGATTTGTGGGAACTGTCCAGCCAGTGGAGATACGTAACTTCGCATTGCCCTTGGAAATTATGTCCTTCCAGTATTTATGTACTATGGACAAGACACATTTCTGGTGAAGGCAACAGTTGCTGCAATTCATACTAAGATGTACATTGAGGTTTTTCAACTCTGTGAAGTTAAGATGCTGTGAAGTATCTGCTCATGGCTTAAACACTTTCTCTTTGTGTGCAGGATGAATTTGCACACTCTGATATACAGAAATAAATCTTTTAACCAATGTGAGCGTTAGAATAGCTTTTTTATGTGCATCCTTTGAGAAGTGCATTGTGTCATGTCTTTGGTGTCCTGAATTACCTCAGCCTGGGCATTGCTGACCTTCAGTAAAAAGAAAAAAATCTTGAGTAGTATTGGTGAATGGAGAATGATTAAGAATAAGTTAGATGGATATATTATTTGTCATCTTTAAGTTTTACGGACTGTTATTGTTCTTCTGCAAATCACTAGATAAATCCTGTGAAAAGCACAAAATATCCTGTTTTCATTGTAGCCATCATTGCCTATTGATCTCTGTAAGAAATGCACAACAGCGTGCCTGTAGGGGAAAAGAATTGATACCTGTGTTCACCTTACAAATGCAGGGCTTATCATTTTTCAGGAGGGCAGACCAACTTGGTTCTTTTTATGCAACAGAAGGTAGTATCTGTTTTTATAAAAAACCAGTGTGTGGCCTTTGTGCCATTGGATACAAGGATAATCGCAGCCATGCTGCAAGTGGGACATGAGTGCTGAATTCAAGAAGATTTAATGGGCTTTTTGCTGGTTAATAAACTTTCTATTAAAAGTATTAGTAACAAAAGAACAAAGCATAACTTTGTCTGCCCATTACCTGAGCTGCCTATTTTGTTTGATCTGGATGAAAAATAAAGTGAGACAGAGAGTATTGAACTGAGAGGCACAGAATAATGTAAAGAATAGCAGAGAAAGGAAATACTGAACTTAGGTTTATGCTAAACTTCTTTAATCCACCAAATATCACATTATTCATTTTGCTTTTCCTACGTTTTCCCACTCATAATGAGAACATGCCTGAATAACAGTTTAGTTCTGTTCAAAGCTGAACTAAACTGGTTTCAATGATTTTGAGTAAAAAACTCCACAAAATGAATTAATTATTCCCTTAAAAAATATTATTTGTTAAGATTAAAATTACTTAACCATCCAAAATATTTTAAACCTTATAAAATTAAGATTTTTTAAGATTAAAATTTTAAAATAATATAAACATATTAAATTAAGACTATAAAAATATTGTAATGAAATCTATTCAGCTTTGGGCTAGTGTTTTAAGAGGAGAAAAAAGACATTCTTCAAAAAGAATCTGAATATATTTAAAAAAATATTTCAGGACAAGGAACATACATATGCAAAATCAGTACTTCGTTTTCAGTATCATCATTTGCAGTTTATCATGTTATGGTGGAAAAATAATTCACTTATATTAAAGGGAATGTGTTTTTGAAGAATATCAAATATGTATTTTTAGGGGGAGGTTTTGTTAAATTAACTTTGTGAGATTAAAAAAATGAATTAGTATTCCAGGATTTACAAAACTCCAAAATTCTAACGGATGTGTTGTTGCTTTGTGTGTGAAAGTGTACTAGTCTGTAGTTATAGGTATTTCATTGCCTCACAGTAAAATCAAGTTATAAAAAAGTACCTTAAATAAATTTAATTTCTTTAATTGCCTTAACTGAAAGCCTGAAAGAAGTTCAGGACAGACTTTGGAAATACCTCTTTTGAAAAAACAGTGACATAATTGCTGGAAATCACAGTCATATAATGATGAGAATAGTACACTTTTTCAGTGGTAAATTCCTAGCTGTAGTGATGAACACCTTTTTTTTTCCTTGGGAATTGTAAGATACCCAGGTGTTTGGATAAGAAGTGTAGGTATAGTAAGATGTAATTAAGTTATATTTATAAAATATTCTAAGATTTTTAAACAGGAATATATCACTTTTCTCATAGTGGGGTTTTTTGTGTGCAAATTGTTAGGTCTGAATTACAATACAAGTATTTCTGAAGGTATTGAAGTTACTGAAAGTAAAATTTTTTATTTTGTTTTCAGTTGAAGGTTGACATATAAAACACAGGAGTTTATTAGGAGAATGAAATGTACTTCTTACATATATTCCAGTATTCTTATATATAATCCAGTTAGGAACAGGCCCAGGATAACAGAAGTGATACTAGCAGATTTCTCCTGTTTCTCAATTGGAGGAAACTGGTGAGGAATCTGGTTTTAAAAAGTCTTGCACTTTAAGCCTTTCCAAATCAGCAATTGTGTCTCTGCCTAGAATTGGACTTGGGAGGCCCATCAAACATGAATTGGTGGAAACTGCTGAGAATATATGCCAGTTGTTTGTCACAGAAGTAAGGTCATAGGATGTACTTTTATTTTTTTCCAAGAAAATCTCTGTATGTAGTTACTGAAGTGACCTTGAGTTTGTTGTTTCGGGTTTTGTTTTGTTTTAATGATGTTGCAGTAGGTCTGATACAGTAACAGTTACTGCCAGGACAGTAGGGGACATGGCATAGAAACCTTTTCACCATTCATCTCAGAATTTCCCATTCTTCTCAGTATTTCAAGTTATTAAAATGTCTGGATTTTATTAGAAATAAACAAATTCAAACATAATTAGGCTTTGAGAACATGCTTGTTGAGTCGTACAGATTCCAAAATTAAACTCTATATTCCATAGGTTTTGAGTAATTATTTTTCTGCGTTTGTTCAGTTCAAAAATAGCAGAGACCTGGGACATTACTAACATTCTGAATGCTGGAATAAATAAGTTCTGATAACAATAAAATTATTAGAGTTGGCAAACTTTGCATTACACTCTGGATACCAGTGCAGTTGCGTTAATAGTGCGTTATTGTGTTTAACTGATCTGATTTCTATGTGTTCTTTTCTAAATATAAGCAGGAGCAGTTAGAGCTGTCTCAGACAGAGGAAACAGAAATAATGCTTTTTAAAATATTTTCATCTTGTAGAAATTCTAACTTATGAATCCTTCTTGCCAATTGTGTATATGCACTTAAGCCTGTATGGGCTCTGTGAGAGCATTAAACATCTCCTTTCTGTGCTCACCAAAGCCTGCGGTTGCACGGTCCTGGGGTTACCTAGGTCTTAATGTATGTGTGCCATATTCTGCAAAAGCAAGTGCCCTTAAGAAATATTATTTGTCAGCGATCAATCTGTTCTGCCCCAGTGTTGTGTAATTATGAGATGTTTTAACATTGATCTAATTGCTCTAATGTTTTTATTGTAGGTTAGAAATCTGAAACAATGGGTGACTGGAGCTTTCTGGGGAGACTGTTAGAGAATGCGCAGGAGCACTCCACGGTTATTGGCAAGGTTTGGCTGACAGTACTGTTTATCTTCAGGATCCTGGTGCTGGGGGCTGCTGCTGAGGAGGTCTGGGGAGACGAGCAGTCGGACTTTACATGCAACACTCAGCAACCTGGTTGCGAAAATGTTTGCTATGACAAAGCCTTCCCCATTTCTCACATCCGCTTCTGGGTGCTGCAGATCATTTTTGTCTCCACTCCAACCCTCATCTACCTGGGCCATGTCCTGCACATTGTACGCATGGAGGAGAAGAGGAAAGAGAAAGAGGAGCTGAAAAAGAAGGGAAGCGGCAAAGATGGCAACTACACAGTAGCAGCAGCTTCTGGCAGTGGTGGTGGAGGAGGCAGCAATAACGTCAAAGATCCCATTGTCAAAAGGGGGAAAGAGAAGCTCCCAATCCGTGATGAACGTGGTAGAATCCGTATGGGGGGTGCCTTGCTCCGTACCTATGTCTTCAATATAGTATTCAAGACACTGTTCGAGGTGGGCTTCATTGTGGGCCAGTACTTCCTATACGGCTTCGAGCTAAAGCCCGTCTACCAGTGCAGCCGCGCACCTTGTCCACACACTGTGGACTGCTTCATCTCAAGGCCCACTGAGAAGACCATCTTCATCATCTTCATGTTGGTGGTGGCCTCGGTCTCCCTGCTGCTGAACATGCTTGAGATATATCACTTGGGGTGGAAGAAGCTTAAGCAGGGCATGACAAGCCAGTACATCCTTGAGATGCCTGTTGCGACAATGACACCAGTTATGGTAACAGGGGAGTCCAAACCTGTTTCCCTGCCGCCACCAGCACCACCTGTGGTGGTCACGACTGCCACGCCGGCTCCTGTTCTGCCTGACACCCGTGCTGTCACACCACTGCTGGCCCCAGTGACCATGGCATCATACTATGCTACAGCTGCTCCAAGACCACGGCCACCCTCCAACACGACGTCCATGGCAAGCTACCCTGCTGCTCCACAAGTTCCTGAGGAGAGGCACCGTGCTGTGACTCCCACACCCATCTCCACTCCCATCACCATCCCGACCCCCATCCCCACGCCCACGCCAGCCGTCATCAACTACTTCAACAGCAGCAGCCGTGCCCTGACGTCCGAGCAGAACTGGGTCAACATGGCAGCTGAGCAGCAGGGGAAGGTTTCCTCCAGCTCAGCAGGCTCCTCTACCCCCAGCAGTGTCCGGCATCCCCTTCCTGAGCAGGAAGAGCCACTGGAGCAGCTACTCCCACCCCCGGCTGTGCTGCCCATTGCCGCAGCCAACAGCGGCAGCAGCACCAGCCTGAGCGGGGCGAGCGGCAGCAGGTGGGATGTGGAGGGCGAGGTGGAGCTGTCGGGGGCACGGCCTGTCTCAGCTGCCTGCACCACGGTGGAGATGCACGAGCCACCGCTGCTCGTAGACACGCGGCGCTTGAGCAGGGCCAGTAAGTCGAGCAGCTGCAGAGCCCGGTCAGACGACCTGGCCGTGTAGGGCGGTCGCCCCTGCTCGGGGGAGCAGGTGGTAGAAGGCAGAGTGGGCAGGGGAGCTGCCCGGGGAGGCCAGGCCTGGCGTGGGTGAGAAGGCCTGGGCTTCAAACTTAGACGCTTGCTGTTTTTGCACTCTGTGAGTTGTAGTGGGGAAAATTATCAACATTTTCTAATAGGTCAGGGGTGACCAAAGCGCAGCCCATGGGCCAGGGGACCAGTCCCACTTTCCTTCGTGTTCATGGCAGATCCCTCAAGGGCAACCATAGGGGAGGCCTGCACAGATAACAGGTGGCGATGGTAGCTGGCCATATATCCTGAGGCTGACTTTCATCCAAGAAAAATGTTAATATCTCTAGTGCCTATGCACCTGGCTGTCATCTCCGTCTTGCCCTTGCCTTCACTTCCACTCTTCCACAGAAGCTCTACACGAGCAGATGCTATGACTTACTTTCTTCCTCTTGAATCTTATGTAGCCCTATGGCAAACATCAGGGTGGTATATTGCCTGCTGACACCTGTCTTCTCTATGGACCAACTTGCCATATTAAAGATAACTCAGTTTCTTCCATATAATAATATGACTTAGTGAAGCCTTTGTGCTCGTGGCAATTCACCGATGTGGTCCTCGGCCAGGCAAAGTTTAGGGAACCCCTGCAATAGATTTTTGAGGTTCTTCTTTCCATATATATTTTTTTTTAACTCTTGACCTGTTAGGAAGTGTTCAGTTTGACCTTCTATCCAGTGTTTGCCAAACATGATCACACCATGTTTATAAGCCTGCAAATATGTTTGAGCATGTTTGATTATAATTTTAGCTGACTTCTAAAATTGCTTACAGGAGGACAGGAATTTAATCCACATCTTGGAAATTATTACACAGAACAATTTCTCTTCAGAAAGCAAGGATTATGATTTCAATACACTGTGGCCCTATACATTGCCCACGGACAAACAATTAGGATCAAGTACAGCTCTGCATTTTAGACTATTAGGTATCAGCTTAAGTTTGTTGGAAAAATGCTTTTTAGAAGTAAACTTGAGTGCTTATTTTTAAGTATTTGAACATTTTGAGAATTATCTGTAGGCTTTAAGTTACTTGACTGCGTATTTAATTATTTTAGTTTGATCTTTGATCTTACAAGAAAATGTAAGAGGAAAGAAACTTACTAATGGTGAAATTCCCAAAGCAACATTATTTCCTGTTGTGTACTCTTTAACAACAATCTGTAGTGTCTTCAGGTCAGTGAAAACAGACTTAGATAATATTGTATTGCAGAAAAGGCGGCTAAAATATCTGAGCAATGTGGTGGCTAAAGGGTCTATTCCAGTCCCGCTGAAGTCACTTGCAGAATTTCCATTCAATTTAATTAGGAGCAAGATTTGGGAATGGATCTCACAGGCCTTATTCAAGCAAAACTAACATTGACATGAAGTTTTGGAGCCAGAAGAAATTTACATTTTGGGCCTTAGAAAAAACATTGAAATCCTCCTTTTGAAAAATGTGTGTTTCCCTTAAAAATTGGTGAAGAAAAGTACTAGGTTTTTTTTCAAAGGTGCAGCTTTCCTTACAACATACTCTGTCCTTTATTTCCTTCTTAACAAAATGTTAGTCAGAATTCTGCATGCCTGATGAGGCTCGGGAGAGTTTTGATACAAAAGGAATACAGAATTAGGCCCAGCTTCTGTACTAAGCAGAATCCAAAAGAGCTGCTTGGAGGCAGTCCCGTTGCTGCTACAGATTGAAAGTACTGTAACTGGAAAAGAGCAGTCAAACACTGAGGTATGCCTTTGTGTCTTCGAAGTGTTTGGCCTGGCAGTGCAGTCCTTAGGCAAAGCAGGGTCACCCTGTAGCAAGAGGTTAACATTGCCAGTTATTTCTGCTGTTATATCTTTTCCTGAGTGTGCTTATTTTATTCAACAGCCAAAATACAGTCCCACCACTCAAGATTAAACATTTTTACTGCTTTCTGAGTAGTCACAAAGAGCTTCTCATGATCAGAAGCACTGTTCTGCAACCTTTGGGCATGTTGTCTCATGATTTCCTTGTCCTGCTTGTGTTGAACCAGGTGAGGAGAAGTCATTCTGCTGCCATGGATCTTAAGGACAGGCACTGCATTTTAAGTCAATGTGTAGTGGTACAATAAAGATATTTATTGTTAGGTATTCAGCTTCAGGCATGCTCTCATGGATTTTCTGTGTTTCAAGCCATAAAAACCCTTTCTGGAAGAAAGCTAAAAGCCAAGTTCTGCTTTCTATTGTATTCATGCAACTATGCTGAATGTAAACTAAACTTGATAAAGTTGCCTAGATGTAAACAAAGGCAGAGATTAAGATTCAAAATTTTTAGATTTACTAGCATCTATAATAACAGTTTTTAAAGTTTTGATAAATGCCAATTAACTACATTGCTGAAATAATGCAATATATGCATCTCTTTATTTTAGTACATCAGAGTTTATGGGCTACATTTTCCTTTGTTCTATGCTTCTGAAGAATGAAGTCATTCTGGAGTGTATTTATATAAATCAGACCACCTGGAATGTGTGCTTTTTTATATCAGTTCCTGAGAACAAAACTGATGTTTGATGGGGCCTCTGCATCTTGCTGCCTTTACTTTAGTACTACGCTCACAGAGTGTGTCCTGCAGGATTGCATCCATACTGTATATAAAAAATAGTAACAGAGATTTAACTTAGGATCAACTGAGACCTATTCTGACCTTTTCAAGTTAAGGTGTGTGGTTAGACCTGCAGAAAGTTCAGATGCTTTTGTGGAATATATGGTATTTTCAGCGAGAGTAACTACCGGAAAGCTCTAAAAGATGATTTTTCCTGTTAGGTGAAGCTCGGGGGGAGAAATGTAACTCTATTGCAACCCCTAAAAGAAGTCTGAGAGAGCAGCCTCTGCATCCAGGCAGTCCTGGTCTGAGAAAGCAAAGCTACAACTCACAGGTTGCGCTTTTAAGATCAGCTTAAGTTCCATCACGTAACTATGCAGCGTCAAGCCTCTTCATTATCTACAGTTTCATTTGGAGTCCAGTAACTGTCTCTTCATTTAAGCCCAGGTAACTGTTTGGCAGAACTCCTCCTTAATGCTTACAACTGCTTGTAGCTGCCACATCATGTCTGGATTCAGAACTATTGAAAGAAAATCTTACTGGCATGGCCAGTTTTGGGGACTTTAATCTTTACTCATGAATGATCACTGAATTTAACATCCTGTGAGTCAAGCGCTGAATTCTATGCAGAATTCAACAGTTCTAGAAAATATGTACAAACATCCACTGACTTGCAGACTGTTGGCAAAAATTATCCTCTAATTTCCAAGTTGTTGACTCTTTCACATCAATTAATTACAAAGTTTCATGGGAATTGGTAGCAAGTGATACCCCAATTTAGCATATGGCTGTTCAAGCCACCTGAAAGACCTCAGGTGCACGGCTAAGATGAAATGTGTAGGTAAGTTATCACAAAAGCAGAAGTCAGAGCAGAATCATGCCTGATATTAAGCAGACTAAAAAAAAAACCCACTAATTTTTGCTCTTTGTGTAGAAAAATATTTGTGGGAAAACTTGTTCTCTCTCTTACTTGAAGTTAAAAGATATGTTGAGGTAAACTATGCAAAAGAAAACTGAAAAAATATATACTTTGAACAAGTTACCAGATGTATGATTTACTACTCTTTTTGCAGTATATTTGTCATTCAACAAGGCACTTAGAGCTAATTAAATGTTTAACATTTTGCAGCTCTTAAGATTATTTTCGGGTATGAATACATAAGTGTAAGATCAGTAAAATAAAAAAAGCAAGCTTTAAAAATCAGATCACTATTTCGGTCCTTTTTCAGTTAGTCATGGGACCACCTACAAACTGTTGTATTCCACTGAGTTCATGTGGTGACAGCAGTCTGCAGAGCAGAGTGTCGAGCCCCCAGGTCATTTTGTTTTATACAGACACTAACACCATGGATTTGAACAGGCTGGTTGGTTTTTTTTTTAAATTCCAAATGTTTTACTTTGATTTTTCTTGTGAAAAGTGTGCTCTTGTAATTTTGATTTTCTGAAGTTTACATTCAGTTTTTGATTTCAGATTGCACATTTGGATGAAATAAACTGCTTTCTAAGTTTACATTTGTATGAGAAGTAAAAGAATGATTCTGCCAATGTGTTAAACTTGAGAGAGAAATCTTTCTATAACACAGGAACTCTTCAGACATAAGGCAGTACCATTAAATTTAACCTGATCACTGATCCATAGTATCAACTTTCTTTGTATATTTTAAATATGGGTGTTGGATATAGAGGGAGCACACCATGGAAAAAAATATTTTTCATCATGAACTCAATTATTACCAAATAAACTAAAGTTCATTTTTGTTCATATGCCTTCTTGTGTATTTAGAGCTTCAATGACAATAACTAGCTATGACATGTGTCCCTTACAAGTGAAATTTACAGCCTGGTTTAAAATTCCAAACAAAATACTTGTGGATAAACACTGCACTGTTACACTGTAGAAAATTCACAAAGAATAAATGTTTTTCTTTCTAGGCAAAACTATGATTCTAAGCCTGCAAATACAAATTCATGCAAGTTATTTTAACTTTTGCAAATAAGACCATTAAAGGCAATGGGACTATTTGCATAAACTAAAACCACTGATGTGATAAAGAAATTGTAGATTTGCATTTTAAGTTTGCTGTAAGATGCCAATCTAATTCTAGAATTTTCAGCTCTTGAAGAGTTATGCGAGATGCGTGAGCATATTTTAAGGTGGACAATAAATTGCTATTTGCATTGCCACTGCTTCTCACAGTTAAAGGGTTCTAAAGCATAAGAAAGCTTACTCAGAATTTTCTTGTTGCTTTCTGGATGTTTGTCTTTTTGCATGACAGAATCTGACAACAAACATAACCAGTTTTCCGGGCAGTCAGGAACCTTGTAGTCGCAATAAAACCAGCAAACAGTTAAAAGTACTGTCTTCAGAGAAGTGCCTTGTATATTAAATTCTTTAAGAAGCAAGTTGATGTAAATGTTAATTTACCTCATATGTTTACAAAATTGTGACTAAATAAACTTTTTGTACCACAGCATTGTCTCTTCTAGATTAAATTTTCACGGTTGCGTAGATGGTCTTTTAAAATCCTCATGTGACGGAACAGTTAGTTCCCTCCTGTTATTCACTTACACTGCTGCTTTCCTTCGCCATGTGAAGTGCTCACTGAATTGCATCTCTTGGAAAACTGGATGCTGAAACCTGTTTCCGTGCAGAACTCCCAGTAGCTTCAAGTTCACAGCCCAGAGGATACATGGGAACAAGACCCAGTTGAGCATGTGCAGGGGTGAAATGCTGACTACCTTGACATCAGTGGGAGGTCTGCTTCTGCCCTCTGCCAAATACAGGTTTCACTCTTGGGTCCTGCTTTGACACAGGAGTCACTGTTCATCTCGTGCAGTGTGGCATTGGAAGCAACTCCCATCTTTCCCCCCAGTGCTGACTCACTACTTTTATCCATCCAGCTCATGTGCCAGGAGATGATTGCCTATTGCATGAAGGATTTTATCAAGGGGGAAATGTGTTCTTACTGGGTTTGATGTGAGGTGTCCACTGCATTTGAAATTTGCTGATTTGGACCTTATAGGAACATTCACAGTTGGCACGCAGAAGTGTAACTCAATTCTGTACTGAAAATGTGCAATGTTCTAAAGGCAAGTTAGTCTAAGCATTATATAGTCCCATGAAGAGGCCAGGGCCAGATTTCTGAGAAGTTTTACTTGTGGAAAGCAGCAATGTGGGCAAGACTAAGTGTCTTTTCCAGAAGTGTTAATTATGAAGGCTTTGTAGAACTTTATTTTATCTGCTGCACTTATATGGACGTGACAGGTCATAGTTTCTGCCCTGTAGTACTGAGTGCTTCTCTTTCAGGAGAGTGCAGTCAAGCATATTTTTCTTGTGCCTCCTTGTGCTCAGGCAGTGCTGTCTCTGCTTTATGTGACGTATCCATATGGTAATCCAGGCTGTTCACTATCTCTGATGACTGGGCAAGGGTAAAGCAAGCTGATAGGTATGTAATATGGGTAGCACTAAGCTAAGGATGTGCATGAAGTGGTATGGTAATACCACCTGATAACACTTGAGTCTGACCAAGAGCACATTTTACTACAAATATATCTGGCATGCTTTCTATTTAGATGCATATCCCACAATTTTGTCTGTTGAAGAACAGAGAGAGTACTCCCAAGGGAGCTGAGAGCGTCAGCTGGTGCAAACACAGCTAGGTCATGGACTCTCCCTCCCTTGGCATGCAGCCACACTGCTGTCACCTTGCATCCACTGTCTGAAGAATTTCTGGCTGGAGTATGAGATACAAATATTGCAACTCCGGTCTCTGAAGGCCTTTGTGATGGTGTGGGTACCTTTTGCTGCCACATTGAGTGAGGTGGCTTCATGGGAGCTTCTGGAGAGAGAGCGAAAGGCCTCTTCACCCACAGCTGTGTTAGGGCATCTTGAAGATTCTGACAGTAACGAAAAGAGGTGTACTGGGGGGATCTCTCTAACCTGCTCCAATAAATGTCTGAACAGTTGTGCTAAAAGCCAAATGAGAGGCATTCCACACACCCCTGTACTGCTGCTGCTGTTCCCAGGGATTTGGCACAGGAACAATCAGCTGGGCTTTAGCAAGAATTTGCCCTAAGAATGGGCCTTAACTAGCCTTATCAGTGTTTCCCCACACTGTAGCTGGAATAGGAATGAAGGCAATGACGGCAATACACGTTGCCTCTCAAGGAAACAGATGTCAGATTGGGAGATCTTAATAGGTCTGACATTTCGATCACTTTTGGCAACTGGATGTACATCAAGCCTAATTGTCTTTGTCTATTTTCAGCAGACAATAGAGTAAGCAGATGCTTATCCAAACTCATAAAACTGAAGAGAGCCTTCTCATAAAAATGATCTAGGAAGACTGTTCTTCTTAGAGTGTTTCCTGTAGTCCAGGAAAAGAGGATGTTTGAGGAAATACACTTTTTAGCATGTGCAGGTATGTGATTTTATACCAGAATTACAGGTATCATTAATTACTGTTAATGTATTAGTAGACACTTGGATTGCACCAGCTGTTCTTCATTGTGTAAGTATTTTTTTATTTTTAAAGAGAGATTAGTGGTACATAGCAACAAAATGCTGTCCTTCATGTGCAGTTACCTTTTTTCTTTTCCGTGAAGTGTGTGCTCTGTGTATCTTTGAGTCACTAGTGGTAGTACAGTGTCTGTCAGAACTATTTTTAGTCCCTAGAGGAGGGTATCCAATGTGTGGGCTTTTGCCATACCTTGTTTTTAAGGGCAACCCTCAGCACTTATGACAGTGGCTAAAGTTGTGGTTGAGGTGCCTGGTGCCATGGACAGTGGCAATGAGCAGATTGACACCAAGGTCACAAAGAGCTGCCCAGGCTCGCTGTGTTTGCATCACTAATGTGGCCAACTCCGACCTGTGTGTGGTGAGTGTCTTTTTTCAGCCAGGTTTCTGTAATTAAATTTAGAGGTTGCCTCCTAAGGAAAAAGTAGTTCTTCACCCTCCTTATTTATTTGTCCTGTGAAGGTATGATAAAATATATTAAAATATCCAGACCTTTGCATTTCTAAGCAGCATGAGACATGGTTCTTTAAAGAGTTCCTGTGCTTTCTAGGAAATATTTTTGAAAATAGAAAGGGCTTCACAAGTCCAAACTCTCAAAAAGACAATACATTTTTTGTTGGGATACTTTTTACTTGTGTTTGCACAGGATCCACCAAAGTCAGTGAATTGATAGAGTAAAGTGAAATAAACCTACTTTCCATGTGAGAATATAGATTTTGTGTCTATACTCAATTAAACAAAAACTAAAAGGGAAGAGCAAACAGTTATCAACTATAATATATCTCATTCCCCTGTTTGAGAAGATTAAACTTTCTAAAGATTTTGGCTTTAAAGAATGTTGTAGTCTTCTGAGCAGAGACTAAGGGATAATTATGGTTGAAGTATCCTGCCCAACAGAGGAAACTACTGTTTGCTGTGCATGTCTTATGTAGAGGGTTTTGCTAAGTAAATTCTGCACAAAATGCAGAATTAAGCAGCTAAGGAGGTTTTGCCTAAGCAAACTCATCATGTTTGGATTATGGATACTCTGAGAGGAAAGAATCGTCTTCATTATGAGAGAAAAACCTGCAGCAAAGCCAGCCTGGCTGGGATACCAGAAACACACATGGCTGATTCTCTGGGTTTTTAAAATCCTGTAGTTTTTTAAACTCTGTGCTCGATTAAAGCGGTGAAGCCCCAGTGCTTTGAGAGCAAAATTCTTGGCCAGGAGTCTACAAACTAATGCCTGCATTAACATTTGTCTGTGAATGGGGCTGTACTAGCGACTGCTGTGTTTTGGGGCTTTGCAGCATGGAGAAGTATGCAATCTGCACCAGCCTCTTGCTGTGGCCTACATGAGAATTCTGTGTCTAATTTTTGGGATGTATTTTTAAAATCTCTGCTCTTTATTGTTTACAGGAGTGGATCTGCTTTTCAGCGTTTCTGTGGCTGTAGGTGGCAAATGCCTGCCTTTGGGCTGCCTCCATGCTATCCTCCTTGCAGCAGGAAGCATCAGTCCTTCAGGGCAGCCTGGCAGCACTCCTGACTCATCCAGACTGTGGGGTTTAATTCAGATTCAGAACTTTCTTAAGATTAAGAAGAAATTCTTGCCTTCCTGTGTAAGATAAGACCATAAAATGTCTCAATAATTCTTGCTTTGTCCATCTTTCTGTGTTGTTTCCCTGTTGTGAAAGCTCAGATGTCTGGGGGTCTCAGTCAGCACTGTCCCTGCTTCTGTTGGCCTGGACTGTGACGTAAAAGCTCATCATTGCAAAATGACTGTTGGCACTAAGGTCAGAACGTTTAGAATTTTTATTTCCCAAGATTAGGATTTCAAATCCGAATACAATATATGTTCACATATTCTTTATGAAATGAAGCCTGAGAAGTTTCCTCTAAAATATTTTAAATTAGAGAAACAGTGAGATGATTGTTTTGGAAGCAATGTATCATTCTGAAAATCAGGTCTTTTTTTCTATTTTAGATTATTTTAAAATTATCTCGCAGCATGTGAGGGGTGGCTGCATCTAAAGCAGCACCAGGCCAAACAAAGCCGAGGTGGTGATGATGAGGTGATTTCTGAGTTCTTCCCTCTAGGCATCTAAATTTCATTTGTAATTGTGTTTTAGACACCTAGTTCTTATTTTGAATCTTATTCCTTCATCCTTGAGTTCAAAGTTTTCATACCAAGGATGCCAAAGTGCCATCTCTGTAGATGATCCACATGGGAAAATAATTCCATTCCTGGCCCATAAGTTGGAGAGAGTATGGACTGCTCACCATCCATGCATAATGGAAAAGCTTAAACATATTTGCTTAGATGTTGAAATCTCTTACAGCTAAAGCCGTGACCTAACTTTCTAACAAAGTTTTGTGTATCAGGAATTCCTTTTCCCTACAGCTGCTGTAGCAAGTCATGCATGACACTGAAATGTGCATTACAAGTTTTTTGGTGTATAGGAGAAGTGCAGTGATCTGCATGTAATTTGGGCAGCCGTCTTTATTTTCAGCTGAAAGAATTCTCTCAGTTGCAACAACGTAAATCCAGTATAACTCCACCACACCGGGGTAACACAGATAAGACTTTCTTTGTGTTTAAATGACTGCAGTGAACAAGATCAATTGCAAAAAGAATAGTTCTTTTTTAAAGAAAGATCTGCAAGTTTAGTACATAATAGGCCAAATTCATCTCTGTTGTAAGTACACTCATTTCAGTGGCGTTGCAGCAGAAATGAATTTAGCCTGAAGCAACTTTACAATAACTCATATATAAGCATGCACAACTAAATGTATTACACTTTAAACAAACTCAGCATTGTCTGGAGCACTGTTGGTCTGCTGAACCTCTGAAGTTAGGAACTAACCATTGTGTGCTGAGTTTGTTTAGATAGTACAATTTTTGTTCAATTGGCTACATCCACGGTATTTTAGTGACAGCAGGAATGTTCCCTCTAGCTACAAAGTGACATTATAGCTGTCAGACACAATTTTTATTCTGGGATGTTTATGCCTTAACTCTTTTGTGCGCTTAGAAATAATATTAAAACAAAACAGAAGTAAAGAGTTTCACCAATTCTGAAACGTTTGAGTTTAATTCTTTGAGTTATTCCTTTAATTCAAAGGGGGCTGAAATGCTCTTATGGAAGAGACCTCGTAAGTAATAGAAGTAGTCGAAGAGTGTGAACAGTAAACCAAATCAGATCCAGAAAGTATTAATTCAGCTTTCAATAAGTTAACATAACATTAATTTTTCTCTGATTTCAGGCTTGATTTCTGTATAGTTTTCAGTTGTAAATATTTTGATACCAGACATTGCTACAGTTGCTGAGTCCCTCAGCCAACAGTGAACATGGTGTTTTTGGAGATCATTGTCTGTTCAAACTCCACCAGAGGAACACATGGGCTGAATGCTTTAGTCAATAATTATCTGTCAGAGTTGCATAAATACCTTTTGCTTCTTCATGGTTTTGCCACTTTTTATGCCATTATCTGCCATGACCAAGAAGAGTTTGGCTTTATTGTGTTTTTAATTCCCTTACAGCCAATTTTACATGCCTATTACTTCCTCCCTTAGCTTTCCCTTCACCAAACTAAATAAGCCCATGTCCCACAACCTCTCTTTGGGACTACAGGCCCCTGACCATCTTGACTGACCCCTCTCCAGTTTCTCCACATTCCCCTTTAACTGAGGGCCATGAAACTGGACACAGTACTCCAGGTGTGGCCTAGCTGGTATTAAAATAAAATCAAGCAATTTGCCCTAATTTTGCTCCTTGAGATGA
Organism: Vireo altiloquus; assembly: GCA_013396875.1. Lineage (NCBI taxonomy): Eukaryota > Metazoa > Chordata > Aves > Passeriformes > Vireonidae > Vireo > Vireo altiloquus. The sequence continues at coordinate 1,182,872 of VZRF01014176.1, read as the reverse complement.
TAATTCCCAGGGCAGCTGCAGCCTGACAGTGAGCACTCAGAGAAATATGCAGTGAGCTCTCTGCTGGAACAGGAGTAGATTTCTCATTCATTCACAGGTAGATTTGAAATAGCCATTTAAAAAACTTCAGCAGCAAGAAGAGGTCAAAAACAAGCTACCCCAGAAAACTGTAAGCTGAAAGCATTGCCAAGTATATACTAGAAGAACTAGACAACAAATACTCCTGTGCCACACCGAGTTTTTATAGGTGTTTTGTGTCATGGCTAGGGCCAGATTTGGACCTATTTGTGCTGCTCCCAGCAATAATCTTTGCACTTTGAAGAATATAATCTTTTATGCTGTGCATTGTCCATTTTCCTGCATTGTCTATCAAACATCCTGCATCTCCTCTTGTGTTCATTGACTGTGTGTGGTGGACAGACACCCAGCTGTCACCTTATCGGATACAGAGATTGAGATATGCTTGAAGAGCTGGCTATGACAGTGAGGTCAAGTCCAGAGCTGGCAATGCTGCTTTTAGCTTGATGGATGGAGACAGAGGATGTGACTGCAGAAGTTCCAGTAGGCCAAGGGTGATTCCCATTTTTACATAGTTGTCCACTCTAAGAATAATAAGGGCGTGCTTATCGCTCTGGATATTTATAGGGTTTCCTACAGCAGCATGGTTTATAAATAACTAGGGATCTCAGAGCCACTATCAATTGTAGAGAGAAAGGAAGTTACCCTTTCTCGAAGTTTAAAAAGTTGCTGCTTTTGATGCTTTTTGTATGATTAGAGCTTCAACCACAGTGTCTGTGGTCCAGCAGATCTGTTCAAGCAACTTTCTCACACCTCATTTTTTAAAAATACTATTAACTTTTCAGTACCCTGAGACAATCCTGCTCAATGGTTAGTCTCATCTTTGCAGTGCCAGACTATCCTCTTGCAATTTGCAACCCTGCTTGCAGTCAGGTTAATGGCCTCACTGTACAGACGTGTTTGGACTGAGCTGCATTCCAGCCTCTGGCACGTCAGCAGCTTGGCAGATTTTTCTCCTGCATAGCTACGGACAACCTGGAATTTAGACAGGAATTAAAGTACTGATGATTCTTGGGAGCTCTCAACAATATTGTCCCACACATTTAGAGCTTGGCTGGGCAATGACCAGGGTGTACTAAAGAGGGTACTTCAGAAATATTCTCTTCAGTGGAAAGGACCCTACTGGAGGGACAGAGACAGCATGCCATAAAGCTTGGGGGATTACTTTTAGTGACTGCCATTGCTAGTTATGTGGAAATACATTAAGGAATACAACCAGGAGATCTCTTGCTGTCCAAGATCCTGGGAAGTTCTGATACTGCCGGCTGTGGATTCAGAGTTGGTTTGTTGTTCACCTAACGAAATGTCAGAGCCTTCTGGAGACTGTGTTTGTGGACTCTTTAGCCTTGGTGCTGGTTCTGGGTGCTGACAGTGGCAGTCTAGGCACTGAGGCCATTGGGCAAACACAATGTCCTTGATCTGTAAAGAGGTGATAAGCACTAAGGTTTTGCATTGCTAAACTTTTTTCCCTTTGTATCTTACTCCTTGGAATGAGATGCAAAATCCTATCCCCATTTCAACCAGCTGCTGAGGGCAATGTGGCTGAGGGACTTCTCACCACTCGTGCTGGGGGCACTGTCTCTGTGACGGGTCTCAGGTAAACACCAGCAGAAGTAAGGAGGCTGTAATGCAGAGAGTGAACAAGCTGCTGGAAGTGATCAGGACACATGTATTGTACAGCACAGACAAAGACTGATGTGCTGTGTTGTGTTGTGCTGGTTTCTATTGATACCATAAGACTGGAGGTGCCCTGAAGCCAGATGCTGGAGGCTGGTATATTGTTGGTATATTGTCTGCAGTGACTTTCTGCTTACAATATCAATATCAGTGCCTTTGTGAAAAGCCTAAGGTGAAGTGACAAAAGGTAATGTTTGAACCACCATGCTAAGTATTAGGAAGTAAAACCCTACTAAGGAAGAGGGGGAGGATGTAGAAGATTGATTGGAACCATCTTCCAGACGGACTGGAGTCCAGCTTTGTTGGTACAAAGTACCTCACTCCCAGTTAGTGAATTTGTAGGCACTCCCTCGAGCACTGACAGTGGGAGCTATGTTGATATAGCTATGGGATCTACATAATTGCTGACAAATTCATTACTAAATGTAATGTTCAGAAAAAGGGAACTTATTTCTCAGTCTTGGCCCCTAACTCATCATTTTTAAATTTAACTGGACCACATGCTATAAAAGTGATCCTCATTTTTATATCTGCAAAGGAATATTTTAATAGCAGTATTGCTTTCTGCAGTGCAGAATGGCTTTAACTGGTTTGATTTTCCTAAAATTGTATCATGTGTTAAGAGCTTAAAAAAGTCTCATTTAAGAGAAGCAACCAGTACTGGAGCTGGACAGAGATTCTCGGTGAGGCTGCTGAGAAGCCCTTAGAGGATCACGTAATCACATCCGAGGATGTTCCCAGCCTGCTCAGTCCCTCCAGAGGCAGAGGTCACTGCCTCCTGGCTTCACAAGAACAGTTGAAAATGTCACACTGACAGACTTCTTTAGAAACCTTATCTAGGCTATTCTTTTTGACTCTTGCTGTAACTCTGTGCTTCTTTCTCCTCCCTTTCCTGTCTTCACATGCAGTCTCATCCCTTTACAATTCTTCCCTCGCCTGCTGCTCTTCTACCTTCACCTGAACAGTTCAGAGCTAGTCCCACATCCCCATCCTTCTCTATTTATGCTGGTAAACACCATAGCCATTCCCATTTCTGTCCTTTCTGCCTGACACTCATCCTCACTACTTTGTGATATGTCTGTCTCCTCCACCTTCTCCTGCTGTCTCTGTAACACCCAATTCATCTCTAAAAATGTCGCTGTCGGCTGCAGCATTCCCCTGTACTGCTCTTTGTAAATCCTCATTCTTCCAGATAAACATGTCACCTTTCCATGAGTCTTTTGGCTCACTTCTCATCTATTTTCCATCAGATTTCCTTTTTCTCATGAAGGATCTTACCAGTCCCTGCAGAATATAGGCCAGCTTCCCCCATTATCCAGCTTGTATTTCTTCTTCCTCTACTCAACACTCAAATATGCAGTTTGTCTTCTGCTCTCTCCTTCTAGTAACTCCATTTACACATACGGTCTCCTGTCCTCTCATGCCCAAGTTCTTATTCTTCCTCACTCCATCACAACCCATTCCCTTACTCTGCCTATCCTTCAGCTCTTTCCCTATACACAACAAGTTTTAGTACATTCCAGCCTGTAAAAAAAAGAAAACCTTTGAGTCTATACTTTGATGTCTGTCACCCACTTTCCTGTATCTTGTAGTTCAATTACTGCAGTTCAGAATTTGTTCCTGTAATTGTATTTTTTTTCTGTCTCGCTCTTGCCTCCCTCAACTATGTTCTCCTTCCCTACTGCTAACTCATCACACACGTCAATTTGCCTTTAAACCCTCCTGGACAAAGCCCAAAGTTGTTCCTTCCCACTTACACTCTTCAGCCCCTCAGGAGCCATTCTCTTCTTGAAATTTTGTGCTTCTTTCTTTCTGAAGTTCTATTTTCTCATTAACCCCTGCTTACTTTATTAGTAAGTCTTCCACATTTCCTTTCAAGGAGTCATCTCTTTGTATGAGTTTCATGAGTCCCTTTTCTTAGTGTCCCACTCTTCACAGACCATGGATTTTGGGGAAACTTCTTACAAACTTAACTATCATCTCCTTGAGGCTATCACAGATTCTCAGAGGACTTTCCAAGCTAAAACTTCAGCCTGCTCGATACGTAATTTTGAAGGTGATCATCAGTTCCAGCTCAGACAGCTTATGACCATCACTTCCAAGCATTTTTAATTACTAAACCATCCATTTGCTCACTTATGGGCATTATCTGGGTTTATGTTTTCTATGTAGGTGTCTCTATACATTTTTACAGCTGGGCCCTGCCTACACTGTGGGTAATACAAGGACTGATAAAGGTCTTTCTAAGTCCCACTCACCAGGGTGGGTTGGCACCATCAGCCCTGTAACAAAAGTTAAACAATCTCTTCTGCTGACTGAGTTGCCAAATTTAGACCCTGTGAAGGCCCAACAGGAAGTTTTCAGGATAATGGTGGTTTCAAAATATTTCAAAGGCTTGCAAAATAATGTTCTGGTGAAAGTCAATTTTGATTTCTGCTTCTAAATTATCTCCAGCTTCTTGAAATCCCTGCTTTAAATCTGCTCATCAACTGGAAAATATGAGTTACTTAGAAAATGGAAAGATCAATTTCACATAGCAGGTGCTACTTTGCCTTCTTGTAGGTCTAGCCTTCATGTAAATGTGCTTACATATTGATTTGGTTTAATGCTACTGTGAACCTTCCCTTAGCATAATTTTAAGCAGAATTTCATAGTAGATTTCTTGAGACACACTTAAAATATGTTTTGAAAGATAACTGTCTTAAAAGGTGTAAACTTGCAAGGTGCTTGGGTTGCACTCTATAAGGTCAGTCATGAAAAATGAAGCAGGACTATGCATATTAAGTACCTCACAGATAAACACCCATGATGAAGAGATCCAGACATAAAAACCTGCTTGGTTCTGGGACAGATTCCAAGGACAAACAGAGCACTTTGCCTGTAAAAATAAAATCTTTTTTCCTGATAGATTGGTTACTATCACCCAGACATGGCAGACAGACTAAAAGTGTATTTTGCCTTCTTCATAGCTCAGAAATAATTTTTTTTTCCTTGAATGAAAACTTTCATTAAACACTGAGTCCTTGAATTGACTGTTGTTCTCGTTCTGGTCTTTAGGTTATTTTATTTCATTTTATGAGCCATCTCCGGATTCTGCTGTAGTCAACAGTGTTGACACATCTCCATACACTGGAATCTGCTCATTTCAGGAGGCTTATCAGGAGGAGCCTGATGCAGCAGGAGCCCCATTGCACCAAGCCCCTATTCCACAGTATCTCTGGGCAGATTTTCTTCTAATTGTATGCTGGGTCTTTCTGCATTTTCCCCCATCAATGATCATAGAACAGATCAGTGGGTATCTTACTTCCTCCCTGGACCAAAAGGGGCAGGCTTGCAAAATACATCCATGCTTGACTTATAAATATTTTGTGCTAGAAAAATAATAAATTACTATCTGTGATATGCACAGGGAACTTGCGTATATTTAACTATTTTCAGCTACTGGCAGAGATTGAAAGCTTTTGCTTGCAGGGAGTTCCAGCTGCTCTCCTCACCAGGATTTTATTCCTCTTTGGTGCTACAGACAGAGCCCTCCATCTAGCACTTAGCTAGTGGGATGGTCTTTAGGCCACCAATGGTCAAGCCCTGTTTTCTGGGCTAAGATGCCTAAGTTTTCTTTCACACGTAAGAAGTGAAATTCTGTCTACTAGTGTCAAAGTGCAATTTATTTGCTGTCCTTATGCATGCACCAAACATGGACAACACCAAAGAGAAGAGCTAAAGGCTTAAATATAAAATAGTAGTCACCAAGCAGCTATTTTCCCTTCTGTATGGAGCGCTGTGTTATCACTGTGCTGCTCAGAGATAGCCGTGAACGACACAGTGAAGTGAGCCTGGGAAGCATAATCAGCTTTATGTCCCTTTCTCCTGCAAGCTCAGCTGCTCTGTTTAAAGAAAAACTGCAAAGTACAGGACACCAAGCCAGAAAAGCACATTCTGAGTATCACAAATCCAACTGACTGTAGACTTGACTGAACATTTTCCTGTATGTCTGAGTTCATATCCTATGGCGAGGAATTGCAAACAGTTGGCGTATGTCAGCCAATGTTTCTGAAGGTCACTACTCTGGCTGGAGTAACCTTTTCTAAAAATGACCTCCTGCCAAGACTAGATTCATGCTGCAGGCAACCTTTGGCACTTACTGCCCTTCTTACGAACTAAGTGTAGTACTGTAGTCAGTTTTATACTGACTTTTCTCCAAAATGATTCCCTAGTATTATAGTGCTTTGTGCTCAGTGTTAAACCAACAGCTATGAAGCCTCACTTCTCTTAGCAATGCCTTCATGTTAACCTTGAGGAAGTCCTGTCACTGCCCAGTCTTGCACCATCTGCAAAAGGGATCCGTGACATTCATCTGCTTTAAGAAGTGCTCTCGCATCTGCACGAGAAGCTTTATATTGTACAGAAATACTTTCAGTCATGGGAAAGGATACTGAGTTTTTAAGAATGGACTACGGTAATTAGTATAAGCTTTCTCTTATACACAAACATAAAATAATGTCATATTAAGCAAATGTGATTTAGCAAATTGAATATGATGAAAAAAATACAAGTCTGCCAGAAAACGGCCTATGAAAAAAAAATTTATTTCTAATCAGAGCACTGTTTATTCTGTATATCACTGAATCCCTTACTACAGCTCTAAAAATCCCTGCCATGTAAAGTCTATAGCTTCACTAAATAGCTACAGACATCTTGAAGTGTGCCATATCATTCCATGACAATTATCATAGTCATCTTTCATATGAGTTATATGTCAACAAGTCCCCTAAGATACAAGCCAGAGTAATTTTAGAGAGAAGCTCCAAACTGAGGAAGAATTTGAAGACCTTCCATGAGCAATGGATGTCCAGCATAATAAAGAAAGCACCGAAATGCAACTGAGTGGGATGGTGCCACATGGCCAAATGAGCTGAGAGGCAAACTTGTGCTTCTCCAGGCTCCTTTTGTCCATCCTGAGGAGGAAACTCAGTGTGTTACTGGTTATCTGTGTTAACTGTTGTTTCATGAACCAGAAAACAGTGAGAAACTCCCACATTTTGAAAGGCTGTGTTTGGTAGGATCTGTCAAGAAGGGAGGTCTTATATTTGAGGAACCTCTATGTCTGGCATAAAATCCAAGTGCAATGGCTTCATGAAACTGGGACAACTAACACAAGCAAAAGGAGTTTATGGTCATATCTCAGGAGGTTACTGCTAAAAATGTATTTCAAGATCAAGACAACTATTTTTATAATGTTTAATTGATTCTACATTCTTAGCCTGCCTTTTAGATGTTCATAATGCTGCCCCAGAATCTTTCAGTGGGAAATATCTACCTACAGTTGGTTTTAGAAAGCACTTGCAGATGGTCATCTGTTTTTGGAAGATCTCAGAAAGTGGAGAACGAGTGCTTTGGAGTAGGCTTGGACTGGATGGCACTGGGAGCCCTCTGGGCTGTGAAGGTGATTCTGTCCAGCCTGCAGAAACAGAAATGGTCCTCAGCTGTTCATCTCCCCAGTCCTATGCCCTAAACCAACAGACCACATGTTGACAGTGCTAGTGATGAGGTCAAGCACTGCAAGTGCAACAACACTCAGTCCTTCACTCTTTCTCCTCCATTTTGCCAGCACTTGAGATCCCACCCAAAAATACTCTGAACTGGTGTGGATGGAAGAGGCTGCTTCTGGTCTGTTGAAGATGACTTCAGCATCATCAAATTGCTGTTCCCACTAAACTGCAACTTTCAGCTTTGACATAACACTTGAGGGAAAATAGTTAACATAAAGAGAAAGCTGAAATGTTTTAGCATCTTGTTGGGAAGTTATTTTGGCATTGGATTCACATGGTGAAATATAATCCTTTGATGCTGTGCCACATGGGGATTGGAGATGATTTCTCCCAGAACAAACTAGCAGTAGATGCTGCACAGATCTGACTGGTGTGCTGCAGCTACAGGCTGATGTTAAACTAGAACGCCAAGAGAGGCTGAGGGAAGCAAGGATGAGTAATGCAAAGCCCAAGAGATGCAAAGACATTGAAAAGATGCAATGATGAGAGATGTAAAGATAGAATAGATGACAAGCTGGATGCCAGCACATGAGGTTTGGAAGTTATGTTGTGGCTTCTGCCCAGAAAAGAAGCTTTCTTTCAGCTTTACTTTTAGAGAAAATACAAAGTTATTCAAATGAGATAAAAAGTAGGCTGTTTTAGCTTTTTATCATTTTCATACCTAAATCTCATTTAACACTGCTGTGTTTACTATATTGGCCTCATGCAGGTTGCAAAATAAATGTCTAAAACTGCTAGAGACAAAGCAAACAACATCATTAGGGCAATTAGCACAGGCTGTCCTGGCACTTGGCACTAATTTACTTGAACATCAACACTACCATCTTTTTATTCATAGTCTGTACACAGGATATCTGCTGCCAGGAAGATACTTTAAGATGAAACAAGTTATTGCTGTCCTAGACATTATAAGTGACGAACAAAAGAAAACCATGATCCACAATTGTTTTCTGAGAAAATAAACCTGATCCCCCTTTTCTAAACCACTGGTATATTTCAATTTCTCAGTTGGGTTTTTGGCTGTTTTTTTTTTATATACACTCCATAATGACAACCCCCAAACAACCCTCTAAATTCATTTTTGCTTGAAGAAGCACATGAGGCCACATACAGCTGTTACAGCATTTCTGTGCCTCCGTTCTGCCACAGCATGAGTGGAGGCATGTTAGAGCCACTTCAACAACTCCCATTCAGAAAAAGATGACCCTGTGGTCAGAAAAGAGAGTCACAATACTGTAAGCAGGCAACTAAACCTCCTGCCCTGCCACGATCAGCATATTTTTCAATTTAATAATCTCTGTAGCATATGTAGAGGATACATTCTTTCAGACAATTTTATTATCAATACCACTGGCTTTGCTTTGCCAAGAAGAAAATAAAGAAGAGAAAAGGTTCATTTGCTAGTAGTATTTGAGCTTGGATTAAATTTGCTAGAATTTTTATTTGTATAAGACTCACAATACTTTAGAACAAACAGAACCAGATAATTTCAGGAAGAATTCATTTAGTGCGAAATGATTCAACATGGCAAAAATGTGCATGATGCAAAGTCTGATTTTTCTTTCACAAGTTGTCTGCATAGGAACCCTGTGTTTGAAAATCCAGATATCTGCAAGGTCTTTCTAAAATTATACCCCTTCCCTTCTCCCCCTTCCCTGGATGCTCCCTTACAGGAAGTTTCAAAATGGGATATAACCATGAAGAAGGCATATATGGTGAACACTGTCCCAGTAGCACGTGCTGAACAGGTGGGTTAGAGGACATCAGTGAATTATCTTTAAGATGGAAAATAGCTTTCCAGTTTATGGCTTTGATCCAGAAGTCTTAAAGGCTTCCTCACATTTCTACAAGACTGGGATCAAACTGAAAAATTGTATCTCAAATGAATAAAATTGCTTTTAAAATATAGCCAAAAGATGTGTTTCCACACTCTTGATTTCTCCTATTATTTCTCATGCTTTATATGTATTCACATTGCCAAGAAAATAAAGAATTATTCTGTATTTCAGTAGAACCTACCTGCTGGAGACCTGAACAAACTTTCCTCTGCTGGGAAAAGTAATTATTCTGTCAAGTTCTGGTCCTACCTGACTTTTCCATGTACACAAACCAGAAGTCTGTTGTTCATCTTTTCACACCTCAGAAATACAGTCATAAGCCTACCTAGTATTTAAGGTTTTGGATGTCTATGGTCCCATATGGCCTGCTAGGCTCCTACTTTTCTTAGAAAATGTCAAGGAACAAAAATAGCCCCTTTCCTGGAAATTCCATGTGCTTTACTCCTCACTCCCCAGAGAGCTGATCACACCTGCTATGACTTCTGAAGGGCTCACTCAGAAGTCCAAGAACAGTTGTCAGTAAAGCCCAGAGCAGCTCATCAAATGCAGAGGATGACTGGACTGGGGAATTGCAAGTAGATTTCTAAAGGCCCAGCTACAATAGACAAACCTGTTTCAGGGCACAAACACATGAAAGTCTAGTCCTCAGGTCACATGTCTTACTCCCACACCCCATATTCCCGTGTGGAGGGAGGAGCACATCCCATTCAGTGCCGGTTGCTGAAGTGGTGCACAGCTGGTCCATCCCATTCATCCAGTAGCGAATGGGGAGACAGTCGTATTTCCAGACAGCCATTTGCTCCTCAGTCCTCTGATTCCCCAGTATATGATAAACTCCTTATTTCTCTCGTCTTTTCCTCTAAGCAAGTGCTTTCCTAACCTAGGGCAGAGGTATCAAGGGTTCCCCAGGGTTGGTGAGCCATGGGCAGGAAACCCCCTCAGCTCGCACACAAGGGTATAGGACCTCAGTATCCTTTAGGAGAAATAGGAGCAAACCTTTTCTAAGGTCATATTTGTCGAATAAATAATTCACTGTTCTGGCTCGTTTGTTTGCTTGTTGTCATACAGCAATCACAGTTTTAGCACTTTGCCTCAGTTATGAGGCTCTACAGGCATCCTTCCTGCCATTGGAACTGTTCATACTGCTTTTGTTAATCACTGCTTCACAAAGGTCAGAGGTTTAAAAGACACTGATATCACGTAATGTCCCCACCCAACATCAGCAGAATAGAACTGCCAAGAGCAAACCAGCTGGATGTGAAGGCCATGGTCACTGAAAGGACATTATGTGATGCTACATACAGAGCAGTAAAATGCTTTTCTCTGAGAAGCCTGTGCTGAGGAAAAAATATGCCAACTGCTGAATGATCAAGACAGGCCTTTCAAGTTTCCCAGAGAGTATATGGGCTTGTAAGCTTCTGCTCACATGGAAAACATAATTCTTGCTCTTGAGGCGGTAACAAGGATAAATCACCAGGCGTCCTCTGACATTTCCCTTCCTCCAGCTTCGGAGGGCAACACCTTGCCTTGGACATTAATTCTCCTGGGAGCTTTACAAGAAGAAAATATTTCGTGCTGGTTGACTAATGAAGAGTAAACTGCTGTTCCACTGTAAATGAATTTTAAGTTGTTCAGGGAATTTTTTTTGGCCTTGACTGATCTTCCCTTTAGCTCCTTTAGGCCTTTCCAATTTTGTGTTTCCAAACACAAAAGAAATTTCATGTCGACCATTTAGATGGGGCACGGTATTGCAATGCTCTAGCAGTATTGTCTTTAGTTCAGCAGTAAATCATGCAAGTCCAGGATATGGGAAACTGTGGCCGTGATTTCTGGTAACACACAGTAGTATTCCTTTCTTGTTGACCTTAATTTCCCTTTCCTCCTAGCAGAGTTGTGTGAAAATATTTCTCATTTGAAGCCGCATTTTGAACTTGTGTTGCTGTCATCACTATAAAGGAGGCAGAAATCAATGAAGCAGAGAAAGTACCGTGGGCACAGCAATCAGCAGCCACATTCTTCATTCCACCCATGCTTTTTGACGGCTTGTCACTCAAGCACAGAATGTTGCAACATGCTCTTGCCAGGTATTCGTGAAATAGTGGCAGAAAGTGGTCCCCATCAAGAAAAAGCCTGTGTGAAAAAGGCAAGTGATACACAGCTGACACGTGAATCATATTTCCTGGCTGCAGAGCTACAGATTTTCTGATGTGCTGCCAGGTCTGTGTCTGTCTTCTCTAGTAACTCCTGTTTCACCACAGACATCCTGTCTGCATTTCTCTGTCTTCAGGGAACACAGTAGTTCTCTTGGATTTCGGAGATTTTGTCTGCTAACATGATGATTTCCTCTGTGAATTCTGCTGCACGTGAATGTTAATTAGTTGCAAACTTTGTAAACATACTCTTAAAAGTATTTGATTGTAGTCAGCATAAAAGACATCAAGAACTTAGGGGAAATTTTCCATATACAATCAACATAAGAATGATTTTATGGTTGTGGAACTAGAGAAAGACTCAGACACAGGTTTCAGCTCCAGCTTTGCTGCTGGCCCCCTGTCCAGAGCTGAGTTAGTCACTGTCTTTCACTGCAGAATTATTGCTTTTTTCTTTCCTTCTCACTCTCCTGTTTTGACCCGATTTCTCAGATTAGAGAAGCCTCAACTTTATAATTCTCTTAATGTGCATTTGTAAAGCTTGAATGTGAGAGGACACTGAGGTGCAGCTGTGTTACTTGTAATTACTTTGTCAGCCTTATGCTTTACTTGACAAGAGAGACAGTGCTGCAGAACACCCAGTTATACACTGGTTTGATTTGGTTTATTTTTAGCTCTTCAACAGGCTTGGAAGAGCAGGAGTCAACAGAAGCATGCAAACAAGAAAAAAGAAACATTTTTCTAAGGATGTCAGCCCACCTTGTCTGCTGCAAAAAAAGATCATAGCTTCAAGAGGAAGTAGTGTTTGACCGCTTGACAAACCTTTATGATGAGATGAGTGGCTTGTTAGGAGAGGCATGGAGCAGTGGATGTTGCCTACCTAGACTTCAGTAGGGTTTCCAACACTGTCTGGATCTTCAGACAGTGAGGTGGATTGAAAACTGCTGGACCCAGAGAGTGGTGACAAGAGGGACAGAATCTAGTTGGAGGCCAATAACTAGTGATGTAACTAGTGGTGTGCTAGTGGTGTAACCCAGAAAACAACAGTGTTGGTCTCTGGGTTACACCAGTGTATCTTCTTAATATATCCATTAATAATCTGGATGGTGGAGCAGAGTGTACTCTCAGGTTTGCAGATTACACCAAACTGGGAGAAGTGGCTGATAAACCATGGGTTTTCTGCCATCCAGAGGAACCTTGACAGGCTGGAGAAACAGGCCAGCAAGAACCTCATGAAGTTCAGCAAGGAGAAGTGCCAAGTCCTGCACCTGGGGAGGTACCAATGTATGTCGGGGACCAGACAGCTGGAAAGATGTTTGGGAGAAAAAGACCTGGGGATGCTGGTAGACACCAGGTTGAACATGAGCCAGCAGTGGGCCCTCTCAGCAAGGAAACCTGATGTTATCCTAATGGGCTGCATTAGGCTGAGGACTGTCAGCGGGTCACAGGACAGGATCCTTTCCCTCCACCCAGTCCTGATGAGGCTACACCCAGAGTGTTGACTCCAGTGCTGGGTACCCCAGTACAAGAGAGACATGGAATTACTGGAGAGAGTCCAGCAAGGGGCCACAAAGAAGATGAAGGCATGGAAGCATCTCTTCTAAGAGGAAAATCTGAGATAGCTGGGACTGCTCACTGCAGAAGGCTCTGAGGGATTTTATTAATATATATAAATACCTTAAGGGAAGGTACAAAGCAGATGGAGCCAGAGTCTTCCCAGTGATAGAAGAGGCAACAGGTACAAACTGAAACACAGGAAGTTTTCTCTGAACATTAGGAAACACTTTTTTTACTGTGAGGGTGATCAGGCAGTGACACAGGCTGCTGAGAGGGGTTATAAGGTTTTTATCATGTGGAGATTTTCAACAGTCATCTGGGCATCAGCTGAGTTTCAGGTAATCAGCTCTAGGTGGCCCTGCTAAAGGAGGAGTTTGAACCAGGTGGTCTCTGGCAGTCACTTCAAACCTTTCTGTTGAAAGGCTGTGAAACAGAACAATCTCTGACAATGCTTATATCATATATCAGCAAAGATCCTATAACAACAAAGCCAAACAATAGCAGGCAGAGCTTTCTTTCAAAAACTAAAAATGTGGTCACACACTAAGAAAGGGTTAGTGCAGGAATGGTGACATGCTCTTAATCACGGAACTGAAGCTCTGGGAATGGAAGAAACTCTATGTCACTGCAGTGTTATTCCCCATAAGACACTCCACCATGGTACAACTCTCTCAAGTTTAAATCTCCTGGTTCATATACTTCTAAGCCATTTCCTACAAAACTAGTTTACAGCACAAGTCACAAAGATTTTTTGCCACTTTTTGTCTTAATCAATGCACTTTAAACCTGTGAAACCAATAATGTCCTGGTGCTGAGGTTCCACTGATACACAGGGTCATGGGAGGCCACTCTTAGGGACATCAGTAGCTTTATAGCAACATTCAGTTATAATATGACTGTTAGGGAGCAAGGTGAGGAGATAAGTGCAGATTCCTGCTCCAGAAAGCTAAGGAATCAGGGCTTGCAGCACAGAGGGGAGGTATGACAGTCTGGTTTGGGGTAGCAGAAGGCAGAGGAATTACAGCAATGCTTTTGTGCTTCCAATCAGGACTTCCAAACAGCTTAAAAGGCATCCAGAGAGACTCTGCCCCCAATTTTATTATCAAATAAATTTACCTGGATGCTGGGTATTTGAATTAAATGAGTGCTTCTCACTGATACTCCCACTACTCCCTGCTAGGAGTTACTGACCTTTCCTAGTTCTGCGAATTAAACTAAATAAAAAATGAACTGGTTATATAAAGCAGGATATATTCAGCAAATAACGATCTGGAGCAAAAGATCTGGGGTGGCTGGGCAAACTGGCCGCCACTTTGGTAACGGGGTTGTAACCATGACTTCTGAGTGATGATAGGAATGCCTCACTATGTTCTGTTCAGGTACGATTCTTTTGACTGTCTTGAACACTAGAAATATTTCGTAATATACGTACCTAGAAGATTGGACGGATAGTTGAAGATGTGTCAAAATTGACAGTATTTTCAGGCTTCTCCTCTGACATTTTGGCATGAAACAATGTCTATCACTTAAGAAAATTGTATTTAAATAACCATTAGAAATAATTTTAGAACAGATTTGCAGTTAAATTTTTTGTATTTACATTTTTAAAACCACACCTTAAATTAACTTTTAAATTTTTTTTTAGCGTAATAACCAAGTTTAGTTTTCACTTGAACTCAGAGATGCAGGTGGATACTGACTGCATATCCCCTTCTCAGGGGATAAATCCTCATGTCCTGAAAAGACACTTGTTCTAACCAAAACCATGTGGAAATACTTGCACTTATTTTAACTTCAGTTTTCTAGCTATCTAAAAAGATCACACTGTACTTGCTTAAACAAAACATTGAAAAATGCAGTGGTCATCCATTCTATTCCTCCTGTAGCTGAACACTTTGTTGTTTTATAATAAATGGTGACATTAGTTCATATCATGTGATTAAAAAGGATTCATCACACATTAGAGCCCATAATCGCAGCCTATAGTCTCATTTTAACATTTCTCACTGGCATATCCTACTTGACCCTGCTTACTGCAGCACTTCTATTATGCTGTCTAAAAGGACAAGAGGACTGAACAGAAACAAAAATGCAGGGGTGAACATTGCTTTCACACTCACAGCTATGTGTTCAGTACTGTTATAGCTCTCAATGAATAGAAGAAATCTGGAGTCTGGCCAATGCCGCTCGATAGAAATCTCCACCTTCAAAAAAAAATGTCCTGATGTGTTTAAAATAAAGTGACCAGCTAAACCAGTGAGCAAGAACTTTCTTTCACAGAACTATAGGACACCACTGAAGACAACCTGATTTAATACAGTATCAGCTCCATATTTTATGCACTATCACTGTTTAGCAGTGTTCATTTTCTTTCTTGGCACACTTGTAAAGTATGATGAGGATAAATATCAGAAGGTTGAAGTCTACTGATTAGATCTTTCTGTCTATGTTTGTAATAGGTAATTGATGTGTTGCTTTGGAAAGAAATCAAGATATAATAAAGCAAAAATGCATCTTAGAGGGTCAATTTTGTTACAGATGGTATACTGATAACAACATGAAAACAGTTTTCATGTCTTTATTGAGTGATATGAACAACTGAACCAGATCTTTCTTGGTCTAGCTCTTTCAAGAGATCTGTATAGCAAACCAATGTGAAAATAAAAGGTAGTGAGGTGCTGTCTGAAGCTGAGCAGAACAGTTTAGCTAGAGCTGAACCACTGGCAGGCTTGTGTTGAGGCCAGCGGAGGGCCAGGGAGGCTGCTGTTGGTGCTGGAGGGCAGGCAGCTCTCCCTGCTCTGGGACAGGGAAGGAGGGTTTCACCTCCAGCCCACAGGACTGGTACCACAGCCTGTTTGCCTTGTGTTGCACCAAGAGCTTCCAGATGGGAATATGGTGAGGAAGCCCAAGCACAAAAGAGAACCCAGCCTAAGGTTTAGCCTGGACATTTCTGCTCCTCTGCTACTTACACTTAGTTATCATTATTTGTCATGTGCACACTGCTTTGCTATGGGCTCTGCCTCTCACCTCTCCATGAGATGGGGCTGGCTTGGGGTGCTGCCATTATGATTTTTTGCCTTTTCTTTTATATACCCTTTCTTACAACTTTTATGTATCCTCAGTGCTTTTAACGTGCATACTTGTAACTCCTTAAGTCCAATAACTTAACATAGTCCTAATACCCTCTTAAACCAGGAGACCAAACACCCTAGAGACCTCCACAGTTAGAGGCCAGAAAGCCCTACACTATCCTCTCTAGATTCCTCTGTAGAACACATCCCATAAACTAAGATTAAGCCCATCCAGGGGAGAATTCCTCGGGATAGAGGGATATCATGCTAATCATTCAAGCCTCTCATTGGAGAATCTTTGATAGATATGCTAATTTGTAAGGTCTATAAATTGTATACACAATCTATCGTGTGGGTGCATTTCAGCATATTCTACCTTGCTGAAGAAGTGCACCTTAAAGATACTTAATTAAATACTGAGGTAAAACCCCTTTTATTCCCTTAACCATGTCTGGCTCTTAATTTTAAGACCAGAGAAAAGCAACAGGGGCACTGTGGACACTGTTTTCCTGGTGCCTCAGGAAAGGACTGAGGTCCTTTCGGGGCTAGAGATTTTGTATTTTTTTTTTTTTTTGTTTAGTGTATTTAGAATAGCCTCACAGTAGCAGGTCTGAATGAAAGCTAATGGCCAATTACATGGTGTGGCACAGCGGTGAGGCAGCAGACATCCCCCTGCCCTCGTACCCTGCTTCTGGGCCCCAACACATCCATCTGCATCTTTCCAAGCTACAACCAATATAACTCATCTTCTGAACAAAATCTTCTCTGGCTGTGGTGAAATCCAGGTAGTTCCCCTTCCTGAGGGAAAAAAACCCCAATCAATCTGAATCACAGCACCTCAGTTTCTTTTTGAAACCCTGCTCCATAGAATGTTGCTCCTCTCTCAACTGCTTGTGTTTTCTTCCATGATGTAGAGACAGTCTGTCCTAGTGGCCTCTTTTTCATTTGGCAAAAACAAGGTAGGCTCAGGCTTTCCCCAAATCTCTCACAGCCCTCAAGAAACATTGTGTACAAACTCCCTTGTGCAGAAAAACCATGAGACATCCCACAGTCCAAAGTATTTTACATCTCCCATGGGGGACATTGCTCAGGTTTTCCAATTTAAACAAGATCTTCTCTGCTTATTTTGCAGAGCCCGGTTATCCTGCCAGGGACTTTTTTTCACATTGTTGAACATATTTTTCATTATATCTTCTAAAGTTCATTTTTCAGGACTGCCTTATAGTGGACCTCTTTTATTCTTCCAGTGTGGCTGATGATACTCTGCCTTTGCATAGTTTTCACAGTCCTGTTGCATCTCAGCTCTCCTCCTACCTGGATCCAGCTCCTTCAGGCAGTCAACTGCTCTCTCATTTTGCTCACACCTGGGCCATGGAGCAGGCATAGGGTAACACGTGAATAGGGTCTGGTGTGGGAATCAGCATGACCATTCCTGCCGCTGCCAGGGGTTCCCTTCCCATGGGAAAGGAACCTGCCCGCCAAACCCAGCTCCTTTTGCTGGCTACCACAGAGATCTGCTGTTTCTTCCAGAATCCATCCACCACTGGTGCTATTTTACCACCAAATCAGAATTTATTCAGCAAAAGTAATAGTTAAATAATTAAATGACCATTTCCAGCACTTACACAGAGGTAGTTATTGTACTGTCCAACCTCCTCATGCTCAGCAGCAGCCAGGTGACCAAGGGGAATTTTGTTACTTTGGTTTTCCGGTTTTGATTTTGTTTGCCCACAGGCACACAGAAAAGCCACAGTGCAGCCAGCTCAGGAAACTCAAGCTCCTATATGATAGGATATGGCTATCAACACAGAAATAATCCTCTAACAAGCCTCCATGATAGTGGTACCAAACAAGTTATATTTCTTTAAAAAGAAGTCTATGCAGCAGTGGGGGAAGATGTTGGAAAAGTCTTTTAATTTCAGCACAATAGTGTTTGATCCCTATATCCATGGTTAATGCTTTTTTATACCATATAGTGCTTAGTACAAATACCAGAGATTAATGTGGCTTTGTGTTAACTCCCTACATCTGTGACTAATAAGTCTTGTGCCAGTTAGAGCTTCCTTATTTACCTACATCAGTGATTAATATGTACTAGCAGATTACTTAGTTTTGAAAACAAAGATAGTTTGTTTTCAAAGCCAAAGCAAAGAATGGCAAGAAAAGTGCATCATGACCTGACCACATATTTGAGATACTCTCAAGGAGAAAAGATTCATTAGAAGATCTGGAACCATGAAAGGGAAATTTAGGGAATGGCATGTTCCCAAACAACCACCAAAGACCCTCAAAAAGACCCCTACTCATATCCAAACAAGACCACAGATATAATTATCATATATGGATGTATTCAGGAAATGTAATGAATATGTAATATTTATTTGTATTATTTATATTATTAAATATGTATATTTAATGAATATAACCTGGTCTGTTAGGCAGGTTGCACATTAGGTGGAGTCATAATGAATATAACCTGGTCTGTTAGGCAGGTTGCACATTAGGTGGTCTCCAAGAGGACTTGGTCTCCCAACAACTCTCCTTCCATGCTGAGGGAGTCAGTGAGGAAATCACTGCTGCACGATCAGTCCTCCTCCATGCCAGGTACCCACACGCCCTGAGGCTGAGGGTGGCTGCAGGCCTCCTGCAGTGCTCTGCTGCCTCACTTCATTTCTCTCTGTCAAATCAGAAAGAAAAACATGCTGTGTAAAATTCCCATCACTCTCCAACTGCTTTTTAATCAGATATTTTTGTTTGAATATATCTGGTTAACATTGGCTTTGTCTTGCCCTGCTTTATTATAGCATATCCATGTGCCTGGAAACCAGCAGCACTGAAAATAAAGTTCAGGAAAGTAAGAGAGTTGAAATTAGATAATTATTTTCCAGGAGAAAAGAAAATTAAATTGATTTTTTTCTTGAAATCTTTTGCTCATTAACTGTACTATGTAATTATTGTATCTCATTTCACTTTCATATGAAACTCTCTGGGACCTGAGTTTTCAGAGAGTTAACAAAAATGTTCCTGAGTTTTCAGAGAGTTAACAAAAATGTGGTTACACCAAGCTTTCATTGTATGTGGTGTCAGGGATGTGCTGTGGGCTTTGTGCGCCCACGTGACCATCTCAGACACCTCACACAATGGCATAAAAGGGCTCTCGTCTTGTCAGCAACACCAAATTTGTCAAAAAAAAGAAAGAAAAAGACTTCAAACAATTGTCTTCTGTTGGAAGAGCATATATTTTACTAAAAGCTCTGATATATCATTTGTCTTTTAGTGCTTTTTTGCCTCAATGAGAAACATGCAATGGCTGCACTGTCGCCTGCCTTCCCTCATGCATCACCAGCTAATTTGGCTGGCACTGCCAGTGTGATTCTTTTACAGCACTTGAAACATGGAACAACTGAAAATTATGATGAAAATAATGACAAATTGTGGAGTAACATTACATAAGCTACCTGCCCGCTGACATATATTGTTTGTTTTGTGAAGATGACAGACAAACTTCTAACTCAAGACATATGGAAGTCAAACCTGGCAGAGACTGCAGCAGGATGGAGTAAGCAGGGTTAATGTTCCTTTTTACAGGGAAAAAACTTGATTCAATTTTTACTGTAACTGAGAAGCAGAATCACCATAATATGCCTGCAGAGCTACGTACAAAGCTCATGGAAGCCATTGTCACTGCTCTCCTTTCTTGCAGCCAGCACTGGGTCAGGACCTCTCAGCAGCAAGTGATTAAGCTTAAAAAGGCTAAAAGACATGCAGCATTTTTGTATTTAAGCAATACTGTTTGGCATTCGGGAAAAATGTAATTATTACACAAAATGCTTAGTTTGAAAATACTATTTTTTGTTGAAAGGAAAAAGTTAATTTGTCTCAATTGTGTTATACATGCTCAGAATTCACTAACAATTGTGATCCCAGTGGGGAGAAACTGCTTAGAATCGTAGAATCACGGAATAGTTTGGTTGCTCAGAGCCCCACCCAACCTATGAATCTTTTCAGCAATGAGCTATCCACCACCTCTCTGGGTTACCCGTTCCAGTGTTTCACCACCCTCATTGTAAAAAAATGTCTTCCTTATACCCAGTCTTAATCTACCCTTAAATTAAAAACATTACCCTTGTCCCATCACCACAGGCCCTGCTAAAAAAATTTGTTCCCATCTTTCTAATAAGCCCCCTTAAGCTCTCCTTAAGAGGCTGAACAACCTCAGCTCTCTAAGTCTTTCCTTGTAGGAGAAGTGATACACCCCTGAGCATCCTTGTAGTTCTCCTCTGGACTTGCTTCAACAGGTCCATGCATTTCCTGTGCTGAGGACCCCAGCGCTGGATGCAAACCCAGTTGAAACCCAGGGCTGAAAATGATTCATGAAAAGATTGGTTTTCTGTGCCTGATCTCCCTGCTGTACCTAAATAAGGTTTTTCTCAGAAGTTGAAATATTGTCCTGATGAAAACACTGGGTTTTCTTGAATTGGACCCCATCACCAGGTACCTTGTTGGGCATCTTGGGTTAAGTCCTCCCTTTGACCCTGGCAATTCTTCACCTTTTTTAACCACAGAGAAACCACAAGACCTTTTACAGAATTCAAACCATGACTCACTACAGTTATGGTCTCAGTTTGCAGAGCCAATAAAGCTGTTTCAAAGGCCTTCACTCCTGTGCCAGTTACCTTCCTGAAACAGGAAGCTTGGATCTATTGATTCCTCTAGCAACAGCTCAGCAGTGATTGTCATAAACTAGAAATGATGGGCTATAACTGCTCATCTTAAAAATCTTTTCAAAGAAAAAGCAACCCCAGCCATTAAAGGTTTCCTAGCACTCTCCCTGGTAAGATACGGTTTGGGAAGCTGAATGCCGATTCCCCCTGGGAAGCTGAGAATCACACAAAACCAGGTCGCAGCAGAGCTTCCAGAGCTGCATTCAAACAAGCCAGCTTATGTCAAATTCCCTATCCCTCCCATGTACTCCTAGGGTCTGGCAGGAACACCAGTTAGGGGAGCTGGCATGGTTCTGCCAGAGGTGTGAAGATCAGCAGTTCTCAGTCATGACTGGTGCAGCTGCCACTGCTTCATCCCTTGTGACTGGGATATTTCCAGCAGGACATGGGAATTACTCTGTTAGTGAGAAGTTACAGGAGCAGCCAAACACCAGAGCAAACACAGAAGTGGGCTGGCAAGGTGTTTCCCAGGAAAGATACATCTGGCATCATCAGCAGCAGAGCACCTCAGGCCCCAGCTTCCTCCATCAGACCAAATGCAATAGTGCATCTCTAATACATGGTGGCAGTGAGGATGACAATGGCACTAAGAAAGCTTTTTCCTCCTGGTAATTTTCATCTCAGAAGATGACAGCAGCAAGACACAACTCCCCCTTAACTCAGGAACCTCCTTCCCTATGCTGGTAACAACTGTGCCTCTGGGGAAGCAGAGCACAAAACAACTCATAGATGATCTTGCTTCCCTGAGGCTCTTTTTGCTCACTTGCTTCTCCCTGCCCTGCAGAAATCTGTCCCAGGATGCTGCTGAAAGAGTAGAAGGAGGCAGAATACTTGCTTAAAACAAACAAGCAACCAAGCAAACAAAAGTGTCACTTTCTTGCATTTTAAAAAAATAATCAATACATTATTTCTGTGACTGCTCTCCTGATGCAAAAATACATCCACCCTTCCATAGAAGACTTAGCAGTGTTCCTCCTCTCTGAGATCGCATCCCAATGGACTTCTTCAGAGTAACAAAACACTGTGAAGGGGGCATTGTTCTTTGTGTTGATTTTTCTTTCTTTTGCTCAACACTTTGCTCTAACATCCCTTGCAATTCACTTCCACCCTATGGAGCTCAAACAGTCCAAATCATTCAGCCTTGCTCCCAGAAAATCCTTTTCACACCTTTGCTGTTCTCTGCTTCTTAGTAAGTTCAATAACTGCAGCACTAAATCTGGCCCCTTGTTAAATTGGCCGCAGAGCCGCGGAATTTCAGAATCACAGAATACTCTGAATTGGAAGTGACTCACAAGGATCATCGAGTCCAACTCTCAAGTGAACAGCCCATAGAGAGATCAAACTCATGACCTCAGCGTTATTAGCACCATTCTCTGACAAACCCAGCTAATCCCTGGTATTTCACAGGACTCTCTCTTGTTCTGGACATGTACTGGAACTTAACTCACCACTGGCCTGTGGTTCTGGAGATTTAGTCCATGTGAGGAGTTACTTTGAACCTCCTCCTCTCTTCCTTTGGGGGATTCTCCAGTTGAAGCTGGTGAATAAACCACATTGTATCTGGACAAGACACCAATGATACAGATGAGAAAGTCCTCCCTTGAGGGTGAGTACACTCTTTTTAAATATGCCCAAATACACCTCTGGGGATTTTATTTGGTCGGATTTTATTTGAAGAAATACTTTCTGCCTGAAGGTTCTCAGAGATGACTGCTTCAGTGAAATGTGGCCATCTCTCTGGATGAACAGTCCTTTGCAGATATTCTATACATCTACAGATACTTCTCTGAAGTACATCACTCCAAGTACATTGGCTACAGGAGCTGGCCAAGATACAGGACCATGTACATGAACAAGTCTGTCCATTGCTAAAGGTGCCTGGGCTCCTATCCAAGCAACCTGAACTGAATGGACACACTGGTAGAGAATTCAAAGGCCTTTTCAGCTCCTTCAGCTGACATTAGGGCCAAAGACTACTCTTCCTTTTGTTTCCTTTCAAACTTGTCTTTTCTTTTTATTATGTTTTCAAAATTTTCACCTTTAATCCTTATTGATCACTGATACAGCCAGAATTCATCTGAGGCGGAAAAAATGGAAAAAAAGTTTATTTCTTAAGTTAATAGAAATCAGATTATAAATCTTCCTGTATTTATTGATTACCAAAATAGAGTTGTTACACAATAATGTGGATGTCACACATGGCACTGGAGAAAAGACAAACAGAAAACATTTTAAGCTATAATGAGGAGGGAAGATTTTGGAATTAGTTTTTTTCCAGAGATACCAAAGCTGATGGTGCAATGATGGTGGGCCCCTTCCTTTGCCTTAGTGACATAGCTTTATCCTGAGCTGAAAAGCTTTCACTCTACTTCCAAGTAGGGTATTTTTTAAAAAGTTAATTAAAGACTAGAAGTGGAAATACCACACATATTGCCTTATATAATGCATGCTGGAATCAGAAATATTCTTCATGACGGGAAGCAATCTTCATTATTTACTCAGCTAACATACTAAGAAATAAAATAATATTTCATTTTTTCAACCAGTAAAGCACTTTTAGTGTTCTGGCACAAATGAAATGTCAGCAGTTTGAATAACACAGATGACAAGGATGTTCCCACTCCTTTGACTGAAAGGACACAGGTTTTATGTTTTATGAACCAGAATTTTAGTATAAAACCAGAATAGCGTAGGTACTTAAAAGTACCTATGCACATTGTTCATGACACAACCCACCAATGCTTTGAACACTTCCCTCTTCTGTGACTGTGAACCAGGAGCAATTATTTCAATAAATAAATCAACAAATACATACATAAAGCAAGAAGATGCTAATAAACTTAACTCTCCTTGTACTGGGCAGAAGATTCATCCTTGAGTTCTTCTGAGAGAAGCCAAAGTAGTCTACTCCTGCTTGGGAAGACATAGGCATCAAAACCTTTTTTTTTTTTTAAATATACCAACGGAAACCCAGGAACAGGCATAACTCAAAGAAGGAGCTGGTTTAATGCTAGGTTTTGTTCTTTCCAGGCCTCTCAAGTCCAAACTACTGTCTCTCCTGCTTGGCATGCATGGGCTTTGCCTTCCGAAGCTTTCACATCCCGCACACCTGTAGGCACCCAGTGAAAGAGGGACACACATTTTCAGTATCTGCACTGTCAAACTTGCACTAATCTGGGCCAAGGTAGGTAATATACACGAAAAATTTAAACGTGGGGAACCCGAAGGGAATTCTAGGAAGCCTTCAGTTCCCACGTAAGGAAGGAAAGCAGCAGCTTTGCTGCTGCCTTGACATTATCCTCTGCCCTAAGGCAGGGTGGCAGCCAGGAATGGCCCTCACCACACGCCACCTCTCTGGGAAATTCCACATTTCAGAGAAAGCAAAACTCAGATCATGTTCATGTCTCATTCATGCTCACATTCCTAGAATTTGAAAAAGTAGTTGAGTAAGACATCAAAGTACCTCTTGAACCTCTCATTTTCTTCTTCTATTTCTTTTTTGTGAACATCTGCAGGAATTGCTGTGCTCCGAAGTGTTTACAGGACTGGCACCTACACTGTTTTGCCTGGGTAAAACCTTGCTTCATGAGGGGAGCTGAAGAGTCTGAGCACTCAAGTCATAGCTTTTCCTAGCTACGACAAACAAGAAGGCTCCTTGCCAGTAGCCACCTCTCATATCCTCCTGCCAGCAACAGAGGAAATGGCTGATGGTGTCCTTGAAGGATTTTTCCAAGAACTCTGTTATCTTCAGAGATTTTCTTTCATTTCACACACCCAAAAAACCAAACCAAACCAAACCAAAACCAAGCACAAATAAAGGGGGGGAAAAAAGTACACTGGAGATAGAAAAACAATTCACGAAACAATCGGCAGAAGTGCTGCAATTCCTCAACAGTACCTGGAACACAATACAGAGAGTTAACTGCATCCTTCCCCACTCAAATTCTGCACTTGCAAGTGTGCAATGCATGACTGCTGTATAGTAGCCTTACTCCATAAAGATAACCAGTTCCTGGGTGAGGAAACAATTTTCTAGATATATGTATTTGGAAATACCAACACATCAATTTCCTGAAAATAAAACTAGCCAGACTAAACCGTTTAAAATACATACATTTTTCCACATCCACTATGCATACACCAATTGCTGGGTGAAAAGCTTTGAGTCAGGCTATGCAGGAAGTTGTAACAGGTGTCAGAAGCTCGGAAGGCCTCATCAGAAAGTACATATTAAACCTGCAACTTTTAAACTCTGGTGGTTGATCAAAGTGGACACAGTCAACCTTTTCTATCCTGTTTCCTTGTGTATTTCCTCACTCCTCTTGCCCATTAGCCTGTTTAGTGATCACCACATACATCTCCCCCTGGATCTCAATGAACTTTACTACAACTAGCATCCCACTCAAATCCTCTTTGGTATTTTGCTTGGGAAAACTGAGCAGAGAACAGGGCTGGGGCGTGCTGAGGGTAGTCACACATTTTCCATCATAAACCAACAGCAAGGAACTGTGAAGTGACTGGGAGGTCCCTGAGAGCGAAGCCAAGAGCAGGACAGAGCCCCCAGGCGCGGTGCAGGCTCCATGCCTGCGAGCAGGGGAGGGGGAACACTGCCCACCAGTGCCCATGGAGAGCTGGGGCGCTCCCAAGGCCGAGCCGCTTGCCAGGGGCCACCAGCTCCAGCCGGAACAGTGTGAGGAGCAGGCATTAATCCCCACATCGCTCCGTGCTGCCGGGAGAGGCCTCCCTGCCGCCACGTGCCCGTCTGTGTCAGAGACCCTCATCAGTGTCTCAGACACAAACACCAGCCTGGGCTTCCATGCACATGCCCTATCACAGGCTGGTCCCAGGTGCTGTGGCTGAGGTTTTGGGGTTTCAATACTTCAAATTGAAAAGCTACCAGAGGAAAGATTTATTTCTCACTTTGGAAATGGGAAATTGCCACATATAACTGAGCCCCATGGAACAGCAGGCCACACTCACAACCCTCATGAGACACACAAACCCTATGGTTTAGTTCTAACCCTAAACAAAGGGTAGCTCAAACTTCTAATGCTTCCAAAACATCATTAATCTTTGGTCTTATAATCCAGAGACTTGTTTCATCTATGATGACCAAACACCCTCTTACATCTAAGTAACTTAAGCTCCCACTCCACTTAGTCTGCAACATACTCAGTCCTGCACATTACATGTATTATATAACACACAACATGAGTGCAACAAATTGAAGAGTAGATGCTCAAAAAAATGGAAATGAAAATATTCAGCTGCTTTTCCTAACAGTAACAGACAAAAATGGGAAAGCATAAAAACAGAAAAATTGCCACCTATATAATAAAAAGGGTCAGCAAAAATGGGTATGGGATGAGATCCTACCACCACTCACGCCTTTTACTCTTCCATCTCACACACCACCTCCTTGTGGGACTGCAAGGTTTATGGACCATCTCTCCTGTTTTCCCCACCTATTTATACAGCTTCTCATGGGACAGTCACAGATACTATGAAAACAAATTTTGCTGCACTGTAGAGTGAAGGTAATTAATATTGTACAGAGTGAAATTATTTCACAACCACAACCTTTTGTTCAACAAAAATCAACTGTTGTAATTCATGTTTAGTTCCCTAATTACAAAAAGCTGCATTATTCTCATTGACCAAACACAGTCACAGATAAAAAAGATGGCTAACAAAGTAAATTTATTTTCTGAACACTGCATGAATTTTTCACAGTTTCTCACATTGAATTATATTTTCTATGTAATTTTCTTAGTGCTGCTGTCTAATTTTCTTAGTGTCTTAAGGCTACTACTCAGCTGGGAATTGTTCAAAACTCGATCTGACAGCAAGGAGATGCAGAGCACACGTTGGCAGGACTGGAGAAGTTGGAAGACCCCACCAGGACTGGAGTGCAGGGCTGTGTGTGGGCAGAGTGGTGTAGTCCCCACATTGCATTTCTCAAGTGAGCTCTGCCAGAGCTCACAGGGATGGCCCCAACAGCCAAGGTGCCAGTTCATACCCTCTTAAGGAGGAAAGTGAGGGCAGGATTCTTAGACACATCACCGCCTCAAAGCTGTGTGCCTATACAGACCAAGGCATCACATTTTGTCCTGCACACCAGTGCACAGGTAATTCCTTTACACCAACCTTATTCTAGTCCAGCTGCTGACAGTTCTGTCGAAGAAAGAAAAAAAAAAAAAAAGGATTTGCCCTGAACTCCTAATTATTATAAAATTGCATGTCTTTATTTTTTCAGAACTAAGGTATTTTATTGCATTTCGCATCACCATTCAAATTTAGGAATAAAAAGCATACATCGAACCATGATGCAGACTTGACTGCAATATCTCTGCAGTTTACAACGTTCAATCTGAACACATGAACCACTTGAAAAACATTATTGTTGATGATGGAATAGCTCCATCTTCTGGAATAAAAGTTATTTTCTTGACAACCATCTTTTTATTTCCAACACGGATCTATATATAAAAATGCCTATTTCAAAACCCAACTTGGATATTTTTACTGATGGCAGATGAATCTTGGGTAGAAAATGGAAGAAATTTATGACAATAATGTGGTTTTTAATAAAATTTAGGAAGCATTAATTATTTCCTCCTGATGCTGAAAATGCCTATAGATTGTTCAACATGCCATATTAAGACTGCCCTTACTATTTAAGAAATATCTTTAATCTGATTTTGAGGACAAGAATTTAAAATTCTGGCTTAAGACAAAACACTCAACACATATACTTAACCTTCAGCTTCACATTAAAGGTTTTCAGTTTCACAAAGCGTGTTTGTGATTAAACACTGTTATAATCAGGGAGCAATTGAAGCCTCTGCTAAAGTACCCAAAGTCTGAACGATAAAGAAGGGAGTGCAAGTGACCCTTACTGCTATTTATCAAAACACCTAAAGTTATATTTAAAGGAAATATTTCAAATTTCATTTTACACAGCTAATTAGATTCCCATACGTAAATTTAACTCATGGTCAAGTCAGGTGTTAAAAAAGCTGAAGAGACCAGAACAAAACAATGACTACAATTCCTGATTTCATCCCCTCTATGTATCATGGGCATATTCTATGGGTGCTGTTTGTAAAAAACAAGTGTTAATGAACTAAGTTCTTACATATTCACTCACAAAAGGAAAAGTGCATTGCAGCTGTTAGTGATCTACTCACTGGTGCTGTGAAGTATTTCTTGATTTCACAGGAAGGGTAATGCCACCAGAAAGAAATGAAAAATTAAACATGTACATTTTCATCTCCATTTGAAATAGTGGTATATCTAAAATTATTACATACTTACAGACACACCAGAATAGCAGAAATTTAAATAAACTTGTTTAACAAAACAAAGCAACTGAAGCTTTATTTATCTATATAGAAAGATGCATCCTTATGTGCATTCTTTTAAGCTATGGAAAACAAAAAAGCCATGCAGCCCTTGCAAGAAATAAATCTTCAGGTGGTAATATATATACAAAGTTTCTCCTTTAGTAGATGATTCAACAGATAATTAATGCCACTTAGGAGAGACTTAAGCTTATGAATACTTTATAGTAGAATATTCTACTACATTATTTTCAGTACAATAGCAAAACCATTGCTTGAACCACCATATTGTTTGCATCAGTTAAATAAGAGCAAGTAACAAAACTTGAGCATTTAAACATGTATCTGGAAATCAGACCACTTAAGTAAAGTAAGCACAAGGAAAGGATATAGAGCAAATGAAAGGATTTTTCTTCAAGAAAAATTATCTTTCAACTTGTTGCAACTTCACACCTCATATGGCTTTTGAATGGAGGCATTAGTTTAAAGAATTTTCCCACCCACAGTCAAGTATTGACTGTATTTAAATACAGCAATGCAAGGACAAACAGAAATTAAAAATTTACCATACCATACTGCTTAGTATAATATGGCGTAGAACCCCTTTCTATAAGGTTACAAAGGACAAATTTACATTAATATGAGGTACTGGCATTTATGATTGGAAAAGTAAAGATGAAAAAAGGATTATACAGCATCGTCATCAGACATCTTTTTTCCTTTTTCTTTTTTTTTTTTTTTTGAGGGGCTTTTGGTTTTAGTTTTCTTTTTTACAAAATACATGTCGTGATGACCACATGCTCTATGCTTATATTCATTTCTTTTTACATATATATTTTATTTGGGGGGGCAATTGAGAGAGAGTCACAAATAATGAAAGGACACTAAGGTTTTAATAAGGGCAACAAAAAATGTTTTCACCAGAATAGATTCACATTACAGTACACCAATATTGACAGCATTCTCTTTTGTCTATTTTTGGTACATAAGATGGAATCTCTCTACATAACCTTATAAGGCTTCAGTAACTAAAAAGTAAAAAACCTATTAGTTTACAATTCATTTAAAAATTCTGAAAGACACAGCAAGTTCTAAACTTTAGTAGTGCTACTCATACACAACCATCCGGTTTAAGAAGCCATTAAAGAGCCTCCTCCAAGGGAGCTTCCAACAGCAGAGTTGTGCAACATGGATGTATCTTACTACAAGGGGAAAAAAATTACACATGGCACATTCTCATTCCTAGTTTGCAATGTAAAAAGTTACAAACATACCTAATCAAATAAATAATAAAAAAAGAATCTGAAATGTGTTTGTTATGTATCCTAAAACCACTACGCAGAATAATGGAGACTTTCACTCACAAAGTATTTACATGGTAATACCCGGGTGAGGGTACAAACTGCTACAAAACTCATAAAACAAAGGGTAAACTTGAAATGTTTTCCATAGTAAAGGTCTAGCAGCATGACTATATCTAATGCTGTTTGTTTTCTTGACAGTTTTTGGAAGTTTGTTTTAATCTATGTCTTCATCCAGTTCGTAATTGTCTTTATCATAAATATCTTTTACTAAAAGAACCCGTACGAGCATATTTTCCAAAGTGTTGCGGTCCAGTGAAGTGGCAGTGTACCAGATGGGGCTCTCCGCAGACACGGAGCACTCTGGCTGCAGATAGAACATGTCTGTCCTCTGATTCAGATTCTGTGGGCTATAAGGAGGAAAACACAGGGGGTTAGAAACACAGCTTCACAGGACAAAACAGTACGTTAGCAGTTCCAAAATGTGGCACAAACAAAACTCGAACAGTACCTAGGCAAGTTATAAAATAACCCAAAACCCAACCAAACCAAAAAGAATAACGTGGAGAAATGTGGTATTGTCAATAGAAAGAGCTGCGCCAGGTCTGGCCCAAGCTCAGCCAGTTCCACATCCTCAGAGTCTCAGATGCCTGGGACTCAGTAACCAGAGACCACACATTCTTCAATAACCTGAGGATCCAGGACTTGCTAAACCAGAAAGTACTTTCCATGATTTGCAAAGAGGCCCAACACTGCCATCAGTAATTGCTCACACAATCGCTGGCTGACGCAGCTACCTCTGAATGTAGAGCCTAGAGTTCCCTTGAAAAGTCAAGGTAGTTCTGAGATGCACAGAAATGTAAGCATCTAAAATCCCTCCTCCTCCTATTTCATTTAAAAGGTTAGTTGTTATAAATCTTAATCCCTTAATTCCTTACCCGCTACACTATGGAGTTTGATCCAGCTCAGAAACATCCTCTAAGACACTAGAGAAGACTTCTTTAAGGAAATTCTAGCAGTACATCCATTTAGGTAAGTATCAGTAAAGAATTTTCATTTCTGGATGTGCAAGAATTGCTCACCCAAGCTCCCTCCTTCACAAATACTGCAGACTTCAGGAGTCAACTCTATTTCATGTTTCTTCAGTAAAAAGGACTTTTACCAGCTAACCTTCCCAAACTGGCTGATAAGATTTCAGGTGTTGCTCTTCACCTGCTGGGGTGATTGTTGGCTCATTCCGCTCTCACATAAATCAGATTAAGAGTCAGATAAGAAGTAAAATACGGTTGTTTAAAATATTCTAGTAATTCAAATATTTTAAACTCTTCCCTACTTTCTTGAAACAACAGTATTTTTATAGGAACAAGCAATCATAGAATCACAGAACCAATTAGGTTGAAAAAGGTCTCTGCGATCATCGAGTCCAACCTGTGACCCAACAACACCACGTCAACCATGCCATGGCACTGAGTGCCATGTCCAGTCGTTTCTTAAACA
Source organism: Vireo altiloquus (assembly GCA_013396875.1). NCBI lineage: Eukaryota > Metazoa > Chordata > Aves > Passeriformes > Vireonidae > Vireo > Vireo altiloquus. The sequence goes on along the minus strand of VZRF01014176.1, from coordinate 1,152,087 downwards.
CCTCCAGGGACTGTGACTCCATTACCTTAGTGGGCAGGCCATTCCAAAGTCTAATCACCCTTTCTGTGCAGAAATTCCTCCCAATGTCCAAGCTAAACCCCACCTTGTGGAGTTTAAGACTATAATGAGACAGTAATACAGTGTTTCATAGCTATGAATGAAAGCATCCTGAATTTCAGCTGCAGCTGTCCACTGGCTGCCAAGTATATTTCAAGCAGCTGGCATTACCTAAAATTTTACAATTGTTTTTACAGTGCTAAGTATTCCACTAAAACTATTTCAACAAAATTAGAAGCAGAACCAGGAGAAGCACTCTGCAATGGTGACCAACGTCTGCAAGACAGCATGGCTTGAAATCACATCATAAATGATGTTCCAAATGAGTTTAAGAGCATTTTTTTCTCCAAAGTTGAGATGTTCCTCCTAAAGAAAAAAAAATTATGTGGTCTCTCCCCCAGTGACTGTGTAACTCAGTCTAAAAATCCAACTTCAACTTTTTAATGACAAATTCTCTCCAAATCACGACAGCAGAGAGTGAAGGAAAAATCCCCCGGCAACAATCAGAATTAACCGAGTTTATGAAAAACAGGTGGTTGCATTAACAGAGCACAAGCTACTCTTTACTTGTTTCTCTCTGTAGCATCACATGCTAGTACTTCTGCTGATGCTGTGTGTGAGCTCCTTCTTCACCTTTGAGATAATGCACCTGTTCCCTAACACACGTTGAGTCTCATACTTGATTTATTGTGTTGCATATAGAAGGTGATTTTCTTTGGTATCACTTTCCCACATTTCCCTTAGAGTTACATAAAATCTACATTAAAATCAGTCACTTGAATGGCTGTTACAATTAAGGAAGGGAACTTTCTAAGAAATTTTCAAGCTTCCAAAATGCTTTGCTACTAAATTAATTTTTTTAAGAGTTGCTTAAGGTTTTTTTTTTAATATACTAATTTCTGCTTCCTTCCTGCACAATTAACTGGGAAGATTGCAAGGAAACAAGTTATTTCTAAGTACTTGGGTTACTGCCAGTAGTAGTTTTCCTACTACAAAATATTTTAAACATGCTTCCACACTAGGTACCTCAAAAACATCTACATTTCAGATGCCTGGTAACTTATAATGAAGCAAATCCATTGTCCTAATCCAATTCTTAACTGAAGAGATGGGGACCTCTTAAACAAAACCTACCAGATCCCTTGCTGGCAATTCTCTGCAGGGATACTCGATATTCCCAGGTAAGAAAATTGAATTGTATTGTCCTTCCCAGAAGCAGTCCTTGACAATTAACACTGAAGTACTCCACTGCTCCCACACTTTCTGCACATCTTGTCCGGACATAGAACTGGAGATTTCAATACTTTCATTTAGGTATTTTTCAATCCATTCCCTTTGCTTGAGCACATTTCATGCTGCATCAGAACAGCTCCTTTCTGTACCTTTAAAGGTTTTCTGTAAACCTTTCTGGTTTACTCTAAATGCTGTCTGTATTACCCTGCATCATATCTTACCTTTTAGACAGATAGCATTCAAACATTTTCACAGGGCATCTAGCTGGATCAGATGTGTTTTCAATTTGTTCAAATACTGGCACATCATCTTCATGTTTCCTTTTTCCAGTAGCAATTTTATCTTGAACAAGAAAATCAACAACATCTAAGCTGTAACCTGAGGTTATTTCACATTTTTCAGTAAACTTCCCCATAAGCAGCCCACCAAGTACCACAAGGTGGTCACCATAACTGTGCAAATCTGAAAACTGGAAATGCCACCCATAGCCCCAGCAAAGTCACAGCATTTCACATGGAGACCAGTGGGTGCAAATTCATGTGGAGACCCTGTAGTCCCCATGGGCCACACGCTCCAATTACAGATCTGGGAGCTGAGAGCTCCTAAGCTTTATG